>RJWT010033183.1:0-13956 GCA_004365215.1 Cuniculus paca
GCAGAGCGCAAACACTGGCTCCCACCTGACTTCCTGCTCACTTCATACTTCAGCTTCCACTGGGAACAGAACCCTGTCCCGGAACTCCAGCTGGCTGAAGTGATGTATGGACAGACAGCTCCTGGCGTTACATACAACCGCAAGTTGCATAATTATATTTTAGTCAACAGTGGACGACATACAACAGTGGTCTCGTGAGATTTTAATGGAGTTGAGCAATTTCTATTGTCTAGGATTTTTCCTGTGCCTTTTCTAAGTTTAATATACACATACCACTGTGTTACAGCTGCCTACAGCACTCAGCACAGAAAGATGTTGCCCAGGCTTGCAGCACAGCAACTGTCGGCTGCACCACAAAGCCGCAGTGTGCAGCAAGCAGGCACTGGTCCTGCCTGGGTTTGTACACGTGAACTCTGTATTTGTACAATGTGAAGTTTCTCAGAATGTGCCCCCACTGCTAAGTTCTTGACTTCCCCAGCCTCCCAGGACAGTCCTTGCTTATCCTATATCACCCCAAACAGCTCTCACAGGTAGAAGTAGAAACTGTATACCTGCCTTCTATTACCTCTGTAGACCCAGGCCATGCCTGCTCTGTCACATGTGTCCCTTTGGGTATTGCAAATGGTACAGTGGGGATGAAATGAAATCTGCCACCCTTGAGGGCTCCTGTGTCCTTCACAACCTCTACCACATAGCTGGGCACACTGGGCACTCTAATTTGTGCTAACATGATTCTTGGAGGGAAGTGTCTTGGTGAGCGAGTGCTAGAGGGCAAGGTGAGTCTTTTGTGGCCAGGAGAGGCAGGGCTCACTCTCCCCCTCTGCATTCTCACCACTAAGCCCCAAACCCTTTCCTGGTCTTGTTGGAACACTTCTATCAGGCCTGGCTGATCTCTCACATTTACTGAGTGCAGGGCAAGCATAGTTCAATGCTCATAATGGTAATAAATTATGACTATAATTTAAAATACTGACTGGAAAGAAACACTGATAGTAGACCATTCTTGTTACTGCAGTCTTTCAAAGAGCACCAATTTTCTTGCCAGCTCTTTCTTTCTGCCACCTTTCCTTCACATCCCTGCCCATTTATTTGGTTCAAGCTGCACTCTAAAAAGCTGGCAGGTGGCTAGTTGCCTGCACAGAGCAGTGAACTATGGATATCTAGGTAAGTAGATCACCTGGCTTCTTATTTTTCTTGGAGGATAAAAAAGTACTGGTTTTCCTACACATATTTCTGTCTGGCCAATGTCCAGATAAATGGGCTCAGGCTGAAGCTTTGGTCTGGCTTGGGATAAATGATGAAGGCTCCAAGCCTTGCTCCCTGGAGGAAAGGATGTGGGGTAGAGGTGACCAGGTAAGCAAGGGTCACCTATTTGTGGTGAATGCCTGCTACAGGAGTCATCTTTCATACACTCGATTTCTGCCAGGTCTGTCACCCATGAGTTGAACACTATTATTCTACCATTTTGTGAGGCAAGAAACCAAGGCTCAGAGAGTATCCATGTCTTGTCCAAAGTCACAGCCCTATATGGGGTAGGTCCCAGATGTGTCTGACTGTAGGTACACACCTTCCTCAGTAGTCTCAGAACAGCAAGGCTTTTGGACCTCCCAATTTTATGACAGATCTGTATCTAGCTGGATTTAAAACCATGTAATGAAGCTTGATTGTGAGTGACATTTTCTATACCACTAAAAATGACCTTTTGCACATTCTTAATAGTTTCTGTCCTGGGCTGACAAGTTTAATCCAACTCAGGTGGTGGCTTGGGCATGCCTTGCTGATTAAGGGCTCCCTGAGATGTGTTCCTGGGGCACATCAGAGCATGGATCAAAACACATTGCTTGGCCTTTCACCACTGCAGGGTTCTAGTCCTGGGAGTCTCCTAGATTTGGAAACAGATCACTACAGCAGCCAACACAGCATCTGGCCAGAGCACAGGGCCAAGAGAAATAACAGAAATGTACAATACATATTCTCTTATCAGAAGCATGTGCAGCTCAGGGCAAGCACAAGATTCATGAGCCTCTGTAGTCCTATCTGTGGAATGGGGAAATTGAGACCAACTCCATTATGTTACTGAGAGAACAAAGGCGTTCATAGAATACAAGCTTAGCACCATTCCTCCAGGCTGAGCAGGAACTGTCCTGCCCCACTGGGGAGTCTATGGAGTAGGACTCCTCCCCATCCCCCTTCAGGGTCTGCTCTGCAAGGCCCCACCCGCTGGCACACAGACCTCCTTTTTCCTCTTTCTCATGAAGGTGTGTTGTCAGGACTTCTGGGCCACTGGCTACTTTCTGTAGAACCATGGGGCCCAGGGTCTTCTAGTTCAAGGTTTGTGACAGCTTTGAGAAATAAGCCACTACTTTTCCATTCAATAGGAGACACTCATAAACTGCTTCTCTGACATTGTTCAGCCCTATGCTCACATGTGATGTGTTTGTATTTTCTTTAGCTTCTTGAGGATTTTCTACAGTCCTCTCTTCTCAGTAAATTGAGCTAGGAACAAATCCTCCACCCACTGCTTGAGCTTGGGAGAAGTTTTCTTAACACTGAAAGAAATCTTCTACCCATACAAAGATTTTTATCACATCCGCAGTACCTACAACATCATATATTCTACCTCTGGGTGTAACTATTTAGATTTCTTAAGTGCTTCGCTATGTTCAGTCATGAAATGAATGACGTGCGTGGTACACTTGACTATATTCCTAGAGGAATGGAACATTTGGGACAGGAAGGGAATTTTAAGGCCTTCACTTCCTGTCTGCTCATTTCTCTGTAAAGAAATTTGAGGCCCAAGAAGGCTGAGCCCTTTTTGTCTCTGCTACCCAAAATGACCTCTAATGGGGGGCTGTTTAAGTGTAAGCTGTCTGATCTCAAAGGATATCTGAGAAGATTAAAACATAAAGGCATTTTAAAAGGCAACAAGCACAGACCCTGGCAAAAAACTATCAGATACAACAATTAAAAATTGTTGCTCCAGAACCACAGCCCCAAGTAACTGTCCATTGCTCACATTACTGCAGAGATTTGCAGGGCTTTGCCTTCTGCTTCTTCTCCCTGTGTGGTCTTCACATTATCCCCTCCTCCTCTGAGTCCCTACCCACCTGCTGATGTGTCCCTGGCTCTCACCTTCAGCTGTGATGGGTTCACTCAGCAGCCTCTGAACAAGGGGGAAACTATGGAGCTGTTCCAAATAACATGGCAAACTGAGAAGTTTCCTACCATGCACGACCCCTTGCATGTAGCTTGTTTTGGCCACATTTTTCTTTACGGATGGTGACAGCAGATACTCATCCATTAACAATGAGCCCCTGAGCTCTGACTGCACATCAAACACTGTGCCAGGGGCTAGGGACACTGCTGTGAGCGAGTCAAGTCCCTGTCCTACACAGCTGGTATCCCCGTGGGCAGGGGATGACAATGAACAAACAACTGAGTCAACCTATCACATGGCAGGCACTGACCAGTGTCGTGGAACATTTTTCTTTAAGAAGAAAAAAAAGGCAGCAAAGGAAATAGTAAATAACATTGTGGCAGGGCTGGGGGAGGGCTGCTAATTTACATGGCTGCCGGCCTGGCTGGTAGGATGGCATCTGACAGACACCAGAAATGAGAGAAGAATCAGAGGAAGAGAGGCCATGGCAGAAAGGAAAGAAGTGCCATGCTAGGAGGTAGGACCTGGTCTGCAGCATTCTAGAGGAGCAAGAATACTGGGCTGCTGGTAGTCCAGAGGGTGGAGGGAAGGGTGGCAGGGTCCCTGGTCATACAGAACCTTGAATGCCACTGAGGAGTTTGGTACTTCTCAAGTGTAGGGCTGTAGTAGCCAATGTGCCATCACTACAATAAAACATTTGATTTGGCTATTATGAAGTAAGAGAAGTTTACTTAGCTCAGTTTGGAAGTTCAAAGTCTAGGGCCAGACAGGTCCCACTGGTTTGGCCTTTGCAGAGCATTATGGTGGAAGCAAATGCTGCATCAAATGATCACATTTTGAACTGGCAAAAAACTATCAGATACAGAGAGAGAAAGGATGGGTGCAGTCCCACAATCCCTTTTGAGAGCACACTCCCAATGACCTACAGATTTCCCATATGGTCCCTGCTCTTAAACATGCACCCCCCAACACCCCTGCTCTGAGAACTGAACCTTTAACACGTGGACCTTTGTGAGATGTGATTAAACACACCACACTCGAATCAAACCAAATCCAAACTGGCTTAATCTGCTGTGTGTTTTAGGAGGATCACTTTAGCTGCGGTGCTGTGAACAGACTGGGCAGGTAGCTACTGTGATTATCACAGCAGGACACAGTTGACAACGTGGGACTGGGTGACTGGCTGGCAATGAAGATGGTGAGTAGAGACATTCATCTATGTCTTCATAACAGAACTGACTGGACCATAGGGACAACTGTGAATACAACCAGAGCCTCCTTGGTCTATGTAGTAGGTCACACGCCATCACAAGTAGACTTGGGGCTTAAGGGAATGAAGGTGTCATCACAGAAAGAGATCACAAAGCTCCTACAGTAGAGAACTCTGTCTTGAAAAACATTTGATTCCCACTGACACCAACAACAGAGTTATAGAGAGACCGTTAAATAAAGTTTGCTGTGCAGCCATAGAAGGACAACAGCATTTGAACAGGAAGCAAATGCCTACAAAGAAGTCTTGTCATTACACAGAGATGTGGAGGATTTATGATTGCAAGCTAATGCCCATCAATATGCCACTGATTGATGGCACGGACTGTTAATAAATGTCCTGGGAGGAAGTTCAAAATGCTGCCTAGATCCAATGAAGCTGAGACACACTGAACTGACTAGAGTTAAACTGTTTTTTTGGTACAGGACTTCTTAATATGTTCATGTGCCATGCACATTTTGTGGTTGCTTTAATGAAGCTCCTTTGCAGGTTAGTATTGTTACTCAAATTGAAGGAAAGTGAGACTTATAGGGATTCGGCAACCTGCCCAAGCCCAACCATCATAGTAGTAGAGTCAATCCAAATGTCAGTCTGGTGTCAAAGCCTGCTCTCTCCCCATATACCCATCCCTGGTTTATTTATTACATGGACTATGAAACAAACAAAGGACTGTGGAGAGACCTTATTAAACTCACTAGCACGCCATGGAGATCAGGCAGGTAGAAGAAGTCAGCTGGGATGCTGGGACTCGAGTCACCTAGTCAGTTCCCTAAGCAGCAGAAAGATGGAGATATGGCAGTGTTGGGGCAGCCTGCATTTGCTCAGCTGTGACCGAGCTATGTGCACTGGTCTGCAGTCCCAGGAGAACTGGCTTTCACTTACTTCAATTCCAGAGTCGTTCCTCTAGAAAATATGGTGAGGCACAGTTCACACACTTCCCAACCGTAGCTCAGGGGATGGCTCAGCAGAGCATAAAATGTAGGGGAACACGCAGCCTTGACCTCGTCTTGGGTGATGACTAGGGTCACTGAGAAGAAAAACCAGTTGGTGTGGAGGAGTGTCGAGTGTATGATATCATTTCAACAAATAAAAAGATGTCAGAAGTGATATATGTTTCATTCTCCCTACAAATGACTCCATCTATAATGTGGTACAAAATCATTTTACACATCAGAAATCCATAAAATCTTTTCAGATAGTCTCTATAGCTGAAATATTGCTCTTTTTGATAGACAGGCAATTTATCCGCCTTCCTGACCATGGCTGATGTGATCCACGGTAGATTTGATTTTTGAAAAGATTCATTTTTAGTTTCAGTTTTACTCCATTCCCGTATCATATAATGATTATATTTCCTGTTACTGCTTTCTTGGCATGATGATCACATTTGCCAAACTCACTGAAAAATATTACTGAGAAAACAACCCATATCTATATTGTATGTATAGATGTGTGCATGTATAAAAATCCTTATGTTCTAGTCTGAACAAAGAATTTTAAACTTAATTCATTACTTTGGTGTCAATATTTGTTCCCCAAAATCTGTGACTATGGATCTGGATTATCTTAATAATATACTAGCTCAGATAGGAGTTCACAGGTAAAAGAATTTAAAACAAAAGATTTAACTACAATTTGTTAACCCATTGATTATGTCACTTAGCTACTTTATAAAACTTCATCCTCATAAAAGCCATGCAAAACAAATATAATTTTACAGAAGAGCAAACTGGAGTTTGGAAAGGATGCGTGACTTGCCCCTGGGGAAGCTGCACATGAGGAGAAGTGGAGATGTGAACCCAAGTCCATGTTACCACAAGGCCTGAACTCTAGGGGGTCTCAATTGCTGGGTCCAGGTTGGATCAGATCCATTTCAACCCAAGTGAAAGTAATACGAAGGCCCATGTAGCCCTCTAAAATGTATGCACACATGAGTGTGTTTACATGAAAGAAAAAAGCCTTCTGATAGTGCTATTGAATTATCTGGGAACAAAAAAGGCAGTTCTCAGTTCGTGTGAGAAATGGTCTCTGTGACCAGGTACTCAGTTCATTGAGTCAACCTGTTCATCAAAGGCTACCTCCCAGCCCTGCTGGAGAACGAACATGTGACCCACTGGTCCAAAAGTTTCCCCAAAGCTGTCACTTTTGGTTCTTCTAAAGTCACTTTTTTCTTAAAGAGATTCTTTCATAGATTTAGAACATAAACGTGCCTTCTTTGGAGAACACAAACTAAGACTTGGACCTCTGTTTCTTGGATAAAACACTCATGTTGACCTTAAGATACATTTGTTGTATGCTCTGGTGATTCTTTTCATACATTTCATCTGTGTTGCTTCAAAACTTACAGAACAGAAAGAATAAATACAGGCCTCCTCCTCCACTACCCTATACCCAGTTCTTATTTTCAGAAGAGCCTGCTAATCCTAAACCATTTTAAGAAGCTATGAGAGATTCATGCCATCCATTAAAACCAGCTTTCCTCGCACCTTCCTCACCACTCAGAGCCCTGTCTCCATTCTTTGTGATGCATCACAGAGCCCTTCAATGACAACGCCTCACACTGCCCCTATTTAGAAACTCCCCTTCCTCTGTTCTAGCTCTGAACTACAGCTGACAGCCTGCCTTCTTCTCTTGCAGACCTTTTCCTCGAGATCTTCAGTAATTCACTGTTAGAAACCTCCCTGGCCTCAATATTCCAGCCAGATATCCATGCAGTATGAATACCAACCCCAGCTTTGATGGAACCTGCCACAATGGAATGCCGTACTTTTCCACCATGGTACAATCCCGGCATAATGTGCGCCTCTGTGTTCTATAGCCACCTTTAGCATTAACCAGACAGGTTATAGGAGAACACAGTCTCTCTCTTATTCTTAGCCTTACTTAACATGAACTGGGCCTTTAAAGGAGAACGTACACATCATGGCATTGTCCTAAGTGTTTTGCCAGTAACCTATTGCCGTCCGTGTGTGCTGGCTGGAACACTGCTTACTTTGTACATAAAATCTTGTATGGTACACACGAGAGCTTTATCATTATGCTATGATGCTAAAAGTTACAGAACTTGGTGTGACACAATTCCCAAACTATCACTCAATGGAACTTCTTGCTCTTCCTTTAGAAATTACTTTGTCTAAGTAAAGGACTCTGGTCTTCCAAAACAGACCAAATAAAGAGAGAAATTGCTAACAGAATAAGTTTAAAGGATGAAACAGGCATTTAACTAGTGCTTCTTCTGAGGGGGAGCATCTCCGGACATGGTACCTAAATGAGAAGACTTTGTCAGTAATTAAATATTCACTCTGCACTGGATATATCCAGGTTGTGCATTAAATTCATTACATTTTCTCTCTAGAGAACTGGAACAGTAGTTTTTAAAAAGAGTCACATCTTTAGCAGTCATGTAAACAAATCAGAAATTGGGTTTCCTTCCTGCTTGAATGTTTCCCTTTGCACCCCAGGAGATACTTGACACAGAGCAGCAAAGGCAGGTGTGGGCAGAAATGGGTTGGATCTAAGCAGAAGATAGTCACAAACATGGCTTTCAGAACCCCTCTTTTTTTTTAATTTAAAAAACACAAAGACTGGTTGCTAGCAGGCTTTTCACCTAATGTGCTCTCAACTGAAAAGTATCTTCACTCTGGAACTCGCTGGCGATACTAAATCCAAGATAACTCCTTTAGATCTGACAAAGAAATTGTGCCAACCAGTGCCTGTGGAAGTTTTAACTTAAGTCACAGATCATCCACCAACGTCACTCTGCAGATATGGGTCAGACAAGACCATGTACTTTTAGAACTAGGAGTGTAAACAGGCCTGGTTTTCCTCAAGTGCCAAAGGAGGAATGACGACTTTCTTGGGCAACTCCTACACAAAATGGGATATGTGAGACCTAATTGACCACTAAATTTTGTTATTTCTAATTGTTGCCTTCTAGGCTTTATAAAAAAAAAAAGGTAGGAAATTACCCAATGGTCTAAGCAAATGTGAGACCATAGAGTGATCCAGCAAAACTACAGCTGGGATTTTCTAGGGTGAAAAATAAAAGAATGAGGTTTCAATGTTAGTGAAAAACCATAGGATTTCAACTGAGACCAATGCATTTAAGGGGCAATGGCAAGGAAGCTCCAATTATTGCTTCTGGGGCTGCATCTGCTTCATTTCTCCAACACAATCACCAGTATCCATGCCCTGCCAAACTCAGAGAAAAGACTTCCTTCCAAATCACTTTGGACAGTTTCTTGGTACACAGAATATGACATCTAATCCAGAGAGCTAATAATTTTGCTTTTGGATGTTCAATTTGTCAATAAGATGGCCAGTAATTCATGTTTATTCAACACCACTCAAGT
Organism: Cuniculus paca; assembly: GCA_004365215.1. Taxonomy (NCBI): domain Eukaryota; kingdom Metazoa; phylum Chordata; class Mammalia; order Rodentia; family Cuniculidae; genus Cuniculus; species Cuniculus paca. The sequence goes on from RJWT010033183.1 coordinate 8,780, forward strand.
ACCTACTCCCCTGAGCACATGGTGAAGCCAAGTTATCCCAACCTAAGAAGGGTCATTGTGACCACTGCCACCACCTCAGTAGCTAACACTCATAACTGCCTTTGTAGTCCAGACATGCACTATGGTGCCTTACACACTTACCTCATCTAATCCTAACAACTCCATGAGCCAGACACCATCCTTACTTTACCTATCATGCAGGAGAACACAGGAGCTCAGCAGAGCCACCTGTCACAGATCACACATCCAGTGGGTATCACAGGCTCCACTAGCAGACATGGACCCAGGTCTGTCCAGCACCAAAAGCCAGGCTTCTAGCTGGTGCAACCTGCTCTCCTCCTCCTGTGAATTAGAATCACTGGAGCCATTAAAGATGCTTCTTCTCAGTCCCACCGAGCCTCTCCCAGGGGGTCTGGGTGAAACCCAGGAACCTGCTGCTATCATCAGTGCCTGAGCTGGTCATTTACTAAACGCAATGATGCACCAGTCTATCTTGCACGTTTCAGTTAATCTGGATGATTATCAGGAGTCCAAGATAACAGCTGACAGCTACAGCTGCAGAGCAGGTGAGAGCACTGACCTCGTGTGACTGGTCCGCAGCTGTGCAGTGCTGATGGGAAGCACTGCCAGGTAACACCCATGCCAGTGCCACGTCGCTTGAGCCAGCTGACAGGGCTATGATCCAATGCACATCCTGGCTGGGATGACCTGGAGTCACCATCTAACCGGTGATGGGCATAATCCTGGCCCTACCTGCATAAATTCTGGGCCACACGTTGTATCAATCTGGAAAGCCCCTCACTTCCACATGAAGACCATTCCATAGCACTAATGAATCTTGTCTGGATTTCACTCAACTCCTGTTCCTTTCATGCAAGGTTTGGGATTCCTCAAAAATACAGCAGAGAAAATATCTGAGCATCCACCAAATAATTAAAGAGATACCCACTCTGCAGTGGAGGCAGGATTAGGTTTGCTGGTAGATGCTGAGGCCAATATGATAGGCCATCTGATGAAAAATAGCAATAAAGTACTAACGTGAAAGAAGCATTTACTTGAGAGTGAATCCTTCCTTAAATTAAAGACATTTATTAACACCCACCCCTGGGGGTGAGATAGGGAATGTGTCACTCATTTCAGAAGTCAGTATTCAACTATCAAGTACATTAACTGAATGACCTTGCAGGCACACATGCACGGACCCAGCTAACAATTACACAGCACCGTGCTGTGCTGCATGCCAGTACTCAGTGTTGGGCACCATTCCAGGTACCGCAGACACTGCAGTAAACATTATTACTGGGCTTCCCTTCTTATCAGAGTGTTGCAGACAGAGCCAGAGGATTGAAGGCCATAAAAATATATAAGATGAATTTGCTACTAACAAGGTGCACACCATCCAGGGTGAGTTAGGCAGTATAATTTTTGATGCAGGGAAGACAGACATGCAATTGGCCCCCTGCATCTGTGAGTTCTGTGCCTACAGACTCAACCAGCCTCAGTTCAAAAATATTCAAGAAATACTTCACCTGTGCCAGATATGTACAGACTTTTCTATCATTCCTCAAGCAAGCAGGTACAACTATTTATGTAGCATTTACCTATTTACATAGACATTATAAGTCATGCAGAGATGATTTAAAGCACATGACTACATAGGCTATATGCAAATACTATGTCATTGTGTACAGGATGTTGAACATCTTGAGATTTTGGTGTCCGTGGGGTCTTAGACCAATTCCCCTTGGACAGTGAGGAATGAAGGTTTACATGGGTCTTATTTCACCTTCTTGTGATACTGTGAGATGTGTCCTCACCCTTATTGAGAAACCAAGGCTCAAAATATTTAGTAACCTGTGGCACTGCCTGCTTAGCAAGCACAAGAACTGGGCCTAGAAATTCAGATAATTTTGTCCAGATTCATCACAGTATATGCAATATTATCAGGTAGCCTTTGCATTCTACAGGAAGAGGTTTGTTTAATTGCCTAATTTTACTTAATTGAAAGAGATATGCATGTGGGAAAATTTAATTCAAACACCACAGAATATTCAATAAAGTGGAATCCCTTGCCTACTCCAGACCCTTTCAGAGAGAAAACTCCTACTGCCAATTTCTGATAACAGCTTTACTGTGAAACTCTTTATCTACAATGTGTGCATCAAGCAAACCAAATTAATTGTTGTGAAAGGCTGGAATCAACCAGAAGAAAAATTATCAGAACGATAAAGTAGGAACCAGTTGACTCACATTCCATGTGAATAATGTTTTCTTCTTAATAAAGATGAGAAAAAGCACTAAATGTGTTCAGTGTGCTGTTTATCACCTGGCTTTATGGAATTATAAAAGTTCCTGCCAGATGTATAAAATCCCACCTCACTGTGCAGACAGGTCCCGAGCAGGTACTGTGCTCAAATGCCTTTTCAGAGTGAATAGTATTGACTGATTTATCCCTCCTGGTGCCTCTTAGTGGCAAGGCTGAGTGTCTAGATGTCAAGTGCCTGGGAACAGGGCCTTGGACACTTACAGGGACAGTGATCATGTGCAGCAGTGGCAGGTGGGTGCCTTATTTCCATGAGGGACATCTGCACTGAGAGTGAAAGGAAACCATACATTCAGTCCATGGGCTGAAGATCTCCATGTCCTCAATGGATAAGACCCTGAGTCTTACTTAGCAGCTAAGGGCTCAATATTGATTCCTCCATTCTTTACTCAAGAGCCCCTGTGTAATAGTCTCACAAGTATGTTAGGAAAAGAGTGTGCTGTCCCGATCCCACAAGCAGGATGCATCAAGTAGGCACTGATGGACAGGGCTAATAAAGAAGCCACAGAACCTTCCTGGATGAACTCAGAGAATACTGGTTAGCTGGCTGGCTGGGTCAGACCAAAGATTCTTAACATATGACCAGCTCAAATATTCTAAGAATGTAAATAAACACTTCTGTGTTGACAAAAGTATGTATTTGCTTTGTGTTCTTTTCAGCAGCCTTCGACTCACTAAAAAATTTTCCTGGGAGTGTAGCTGAGACCCGCAGCCTAGAGCATGTAGATTATCATGTCCCTATCACATCAACTTCTATCTCCAAGCCTCAGCATGAGGCTCAGCCACTCTAGGGACAGAAGCTGGGAAGACCAAGTCAGCAGGCTCACAGTCCCTAATAGGCAACATCGACCAGAAGGCAGATATGTACTAGGTAATATCATCAAAGCAGCATCTGGAGAGGTGCTGATGTCAGGGCAGTGCAGCCTTGGTGGTCTCTCTGCTGGGGCATTTCTAGCAGGTAGAAAAGAAGATCTGCAGAGACAATTCAAATATCGCACCTTTTCCCTTACCCTGGTCTTTAGTACATTCCCGCTGACTTGAACCACTGGTGGTACATATGTGACTGTGGAATAGTCATGCATGTACCACCGGTGGCCCAGAGCCACCTGACAGTGAGACATACAAATTATAGCCCACTCATGAACGTTAAAGCCTGTTACCTATTTATTTAGAGAAAAGGGTTTAAGGTGGTAAATTTTGCTTGCTTTTGATTAGGCATTCATAGTTATGTCTTGGGAATGAATAGCTAGAAATGAGGTATGTGAGCCAGAGGATCCTGACAAGGTGAATCACATATTTAGCAGGCAGAGACAAAGACAGATAGACTGATCAGCTTTTGGTCCTGATTACAGCCCAAATGGGAAATGAAAAGCTGAGGTGCAAAGCCCTTCAGCTACTTGGGATTCAGAGATAACAAAGCACCCGAAGTTGCCAAGGCAACACCAGCTGGGCAAGAAATGTATGAAAGTGTGCACACGCATGGGTTTGGGGACAAGGGCCCATGCATAGACACAGGGCTTGCACACAGGGACACACCTGGGAGGGTGTCACTCTAGAAGACGGATCGTCACGGTCTTCTTTCAGCAAACCGGAAGGACACAGATGGCTGTCGTCACTTCGATGGATTTTAAACATATGTATACAGAAAATAATTACCATAACTGACCCTCCCAAAACACAATCATTTTATGGTGCTGACTTCAGGTCTTTTCAATTTTGATTCTTTTTTTCTTTAAAGAAGCAAATGCTACAGACCTGAAACTTTCTGTTTACTCCAGTTTGGTACAACTTCCTCTCCTTTCCTTCCCAGAGAACATTGTTCACCTCAACTCCTAGAAGTCTTGCCCAGACATGATTCTATAATTTTGGTACAGATTACAATAAACAAAATAAAGAGATATTTTGGTTTTTTTTAAGTTATGTAAATAGAATACTATTTAACTACAACTTCTTTTCTAACTCTATATTAAGTAATACAAACTCAATCCCACTCATTCATTCATTCACTATCTTTTTTACAGATGAAACACTACCTCTTTCCTTCCTAAAGGACATTAGGACTTGACTCAGTTTTTCACTCTTACAAATACTGCAGTGCACATTCTCACATAAATGTTTCTTTGAGGTTACACAGTTTTCTCTGGAGTATATTTATACAAGGAAAATCATTGATTTCTCACAGAAAATACCACTTATTTTCCAAAGCTGATTTTAGCAATTTTTCACTCTTAGAACCACTGTAAAACCCCCAACTCCCCATGTTTTTGTCAACTTTTTGTGCTGTTAGATTGTAATTTATGCCAATCAGAGAGGTATGTGATGGTATCTCCCTATATTGCTTCAAATTTATGTCTCCTTGACTACCAGCAACATTGAATATCTTTTTATGATTATTGGCCATTTGTTTACTTTCAATCCCTGCCTATTCCATCCTAGCCCCAGTTTTCTATGGTATAGTCTTTTTCCTTCCAGATTGATAGGAATTATTTACTCTGAATGTTAATCCTTGACTGTGTATGTGTATGTATAGCAGTTATCTTCTGCTAGTATGTATCTCACCTTTTATAGTATTCCAATATTAAGAAGTTTTAAATTTTAATGTAACTGGGAAACAGTTTTCCTTTAGGGTTTGTACTTATCCCCCTAGAAGATTTAAATTTTTGACTTTAAAGTTCATATTCTGAATTTTAATCCTCTAATTTTTTAATTTTAGGGTGGTATGAAGTGGGAATTTAATTTTATTACTTTAGGTTTGTAGGTAGTTTAGGTACCATTCCTTGAAGAAACCATTTCTTCTGATGTAGTATTGCTGGTCTCATTTATACACCCATCCATATCCGGGCTGGCTTCTGCA
>RJWT010033184.1:0-13954 GCA_004365215.1 Cuniculus paca
TGTGCAAATCCTTTTTTTATTTTTAACTGTTGGGATGTTTCTAGTTTTCTTAACGATTTGTCAGAGTCTTTACATATCTTTGGCATTAATCCTTCTAATGTAAAATGTGATGAAGATATTTTCTAATATGACACAGAAGCTCTGAGGTATGGGTAGCTAGGTTCTATTTGTACCCAAATCACTAGTATATAAGTATTGTTCACTATTTTACTAAGAGAATTTCCAGTTCTTCTGCTTTAAAAGGTATTTAATTGCTAAGATTTAGGGAGGAAGGTAGGAAATACTCTCCGAGCAATGGAAAATATAAGCCAAAGGCTTAAGGCAATTCCTAATTTACTGGTCTTATCTCCTAAACACCCAGTACAGGCCTAACACAATGTACTCTGGATGAACAAGTACATTTGCATGAATGCAAAATCTCCTTACTAAGTACAGATTCCTTCTAGGCAACAATGCTGTCATTCTTACCTTGATATCATTCCCACAATGCCTAACAATGTTTTTATACATTGAAAGCACTCAAATGTTTTTACTGAATATATCACAATCTCTGAATGTGCAGGACTGTAGTTAAAGTAATCAATGCAAAACAAGCAATCCCTTCCTATAAAAAATTACATTCTGATTTGCAGCTTCAGTAGCTCTGTACAGTCTGCTGTTTAGGTCTCCTCCTCTTAAATTACTATTTCATGGCCTGGGGATTTAGCTCAGTGGCATAAGCACCTTCCTGGCAAGCATGAGGTCATGGGTTTGATCCCTGGTACCCAAAAACAAAAAACGCTAGCAATTACAGTGCCCTGCATCCATGTGGGTGCTGCTGAGACTACATTCAGGCAACAATGTTATTTTAGTCTCCCCCCCCCCCCAGGCTTTCACTGGACCCAGCTGCTTGGGCCTTCACACTTTTTCTCCTTCTGTATGCCCTTCCTGGTAGAGGTCTGCTTTGCTAAGTGCTGCTAGACTGGTTACTTTCAGGATATTGCTGATGGTAAGCTAGGCTTGTAGTGAAAGGAGACAATGTAATGTAATGGAAAAAGATGGAACCCTTGGAGCTAGATGACTGGCATATGTACTAGCTCAGTCATTAACTATATGACCTTAATGTTCCTAAGTCTCAGATTCCCTGTTTTCAAATGGAGATAATTTAATAATATCTAACCCACCTGGGCCAGAGCACTGCAATAAGAATTATAAAAGTAGATGAGAATGCAGAAATATTTATAAAGCATTCTACAAATAGATACCAATACTATATGAAATGTGGCTCAAACACTGTCAGTGAAAGAATTTTACCAAAGCCAAACACAGTGGCATGTGTCTGTAATTCCAGCTATGCAGGAAGCTGAGGGAAGAGGACTGCAAATTTGAAAAAAGTCAGGAAACTTAGCAAGACCATCTCAAAATACAGTAAAACAGGCCGAGGTGTAGCTCAGTGGTAGAGGGTTTATCTAGTATATGAGAGGCCCTGTGTTCAAACCTCAGTAATATAAAAAAAAACAAAAAACAAACTCTAACACACAATGTAGGTCATGCCGACTGGGAGATGGCTGCATCTCTATCTAAAAACTGGCATATTTGTTGAATGAAAGATTGAAAGAATAATAGAAAAGGAAAAGAACACTAATCAGTATCCTTAACCAAATTAATAAACCTCTGAGTTTCCATTTCTTCTTTTACACAAGACTACTATCACACACTTCAAAAAATTATTATGAGAATAAAAAGAAATATTCATAGGATACAGCATAATGCACATTTACTTCCTCCTAAACCAGACATGGTTTAGGACTTACCTGTATAAAAGGCAACACTGTTAATAGTTTATTAATAATTATGGGTACTGACTCATTCTTCTAGGAACAAAGAACATTGTGCTATCATCTGCCCTTTGATAAAAGTGATTATTTAAATACTTTATTTCAGTCATGTTTAAACTGCTAAAGTTCACTGTGATTCACATATATGTGGATTATTTTAAAGAATGACCACCCCCAATGAAGTTAAGAGCCTTCTCAGGATTTCTTTATGTAATCTACATACAGTATGATAATTTACTACTAATAGATTTTAAAATCACTGAATGATCTAATTCATATTGAAATAAATTACATTTGCTAGTCACAATATATAAGTTAGAACAATGTTTTATGTAGTTATCAACACTATTCACATACATAAAATTCAATCCATATCATAATAAGCTAGAACATGTAACAATAGTTATAGAATACATGAACTATAAACTGACAGAATTGAAGTGACAGATAATTTTATAGTAGATATTTCAGTCCTCACTTTAAATAATGGACAGAACTACAGAAAAGATCAGCAGGGAAACAAAGTACAAACACTATAAACCAACTAGACCTAACATACATCATGAGAACATTCTAACCAATACCAGCAGAACACACACACTTCTCAAGTACATATGGATGAGGACAGATCATATGTTAGACCCTAAAACAAACCTGAATACATTTAAGAAAAAATTTAATCATACACACTATGGTTTTACCCAAATAAAATAAAGTTAGATATCAATAACAGAAATTTCCACCATATGGAAATTAACACATTTTTAAATAACCAAAAAAAAAAGTCTATCAAAACATTAGAAAAAAGTTTGAGGGAAACACACAAATTTAAAAACTTACGGGGTATAACCAACACAATGCTCACAAATTTACAGCTATAAACACCTATATTTTTTAAAAGATCAGTATCAAACAATAAACTGAACTTCCACCTTAACCAACTAGAAAAAGGGATACAAAATAAACCCAAAGGAAGAAAATAGTAACAAAGATTAAAGCAAATAAGTACAATAGAACAATAAGAGGAAGAGGAGAAAGGGAGGAGGATGAAGAAGAGAAAGAAGAACCAAATTAACCAAATCAGAAATGAAAGCAGAGGCATAACTACTAACCTTATAGAAAAAAAAGAAGAATTAGATAATCTAGGTGAAAGAGATAAATTCCTAGAAGCATACAAACTCCCAAAACTGACCCAACTAGAATAGAGCTGCAATAAGAAATTACATTATCAATTATACAAATTGTCTTCAATTGAATTTTAAACTTTCCTACCCATACCCTGAGTAGCTGCACTGGTGACTTCTACCACATATTTTTAAGCTAACTAGTATCAATGGATACTACACAAACTCATTTTAAAAAAGTGTAAAAACCAAAACGACAGAATAGTGATAAGCAGCAAAATAGTTTCCCCAAGACCTGGAATCCCGATACCTGAAAATAACCTGGTGAAGAGAAGAAAAGAAATACATCTCCGGGAATTGAGAAGGAACGGACAGGAAAATTAGAAACCACAGACAAGCTGGAAAAATGGAACACAATAGAGAGCACAAAACAGTCTGGAAGTTTACCCCAGCTCCTGGGGAGGGGAACCTGTCTCTCAGACACAAAGGAAGCCCCCCAGGGCAAGAGCTCCAGGAAGAAACAACAGACTGGGCCAGCAGCACTAGGTCAAGACAAGCCCACAACTACCGTAAGCTGCAAAGCGTGGCGATTTACTCTGAAGGCGACCCCCTAATGCAAAGCAGGATAGAGAAGGAGAAGAAATCCAATGCGCCACCCACCATGGGGCCAGACAGTGTCTAATCAAGCACCATTTTGGGAAGGGGTTGATTATTGGAAACTGAGCCTAAACATCTCAAAACAACTTCACTTCAGGGTTCCCAGTGTTACCTTCCCTTAGCAACTGGCTGAGAGACAGTTACACAAGAGAGTCAACCCCCTGAGGTCTAAGTTCAGACCAAGAAAGACAAAAACCCTCTGCAGTAAGAAGCCAGGCCTAGTGGATGTGGCTTTCAGAGGCAGCGGGGTGTGAAACTCCAGTGGTATGTTCAAACTCTGGCCCCGTAGCCCACATGCAGCCCTGACCAGAGGTCTGACTGCTTTCTCCATCTACCATCATGAGCAAGGACACTGTTCCAGCGTAGTCTCTGTAACAGTGTTGGGTGCAGGTGGCTGGGGGAACCACATAAACCCACAAGCCATAAACCTAAGTACAAAATGCATGGCTTGCTGGATTTCAAAACTGAGGATCAAGAAAAGAAGTCACTCTTTCAAAAATACAAGAAATTTTTTTAATTCATTTCTATCTTTTATTCCCCCTCTTTCTTCTTCATTGGTTTTGGGTTTTTTTCTTTTCCTTTTCTTTTTCTTTCTTTTTTCCCCTTTTAATGGGTACCTTTTTATACTTTTTCTTTTCATGTATCTTTTTTTAAATTCTTTTCTTGCTTGCTATGTTCTCTTACGTTTATCTCATTCTACTAATTCATTTCACTCTTTTATTTTAAAGAAAGAAAATGATACAAAATTTCAAAATAAGATTGTAGGAGAGTAACAATGGTTATTACACTGCATACTGCTATCTTCAAAGTAGTTGCTCATATTACAAGATATAGGCATGAAAAACTGATCAAACAATAGACACAAACCTTTCTTTTCAGTGAACTAATAGCAATCAGTAATATAACTATCTTAACTATTTTGTGGGTGTGTATGTATATATAGAAAGATGTATTTATATTTTTTTTCCTTTTCTCCTTTCCCCATCCATTTCTCTTTCCTTTTGAACAGTTTCTTACCATTTTACAATATCTATTATACATTTTGGATCTTATTTACTTTTTCAGTTTCTTACACTAGGGAGACAATATAATGTTTATACATGCGAGTCTGATTTATTTCACTGAGTATGGTCTCAAGTTGCATCCATTTCTCTATAAATGTCTCAAGTTTATCCTTCTTTATAGCTGAATAGTACTTCATTACATAAAAATACCACATGTTTTTTATCCATTCCTCAGTTAATGGGCATTTGGGTTGTTTCCAAGATTGCTAAATTATGCTGCTATAAACATGGATTTACATATATATCACTGTGGTCTGATGTTTTTAATTCTTCTAGGAAAATACCCAGATGAGGAATAGCTGGGTCAAATGGGACCTTTAACCCTAGTTTTTTGAGGAATCTCCACATAGATTTTCATTAGTTGTTGCACCAGTCTACAATTCCACCAACAGTAGAAAAGAGTTCCTTTTTTCCCACAGCCTCTCCAGCATTTGTTATCAGTTGATTTCTTGATGATAGCCATTTTTCCTGAGGTGAGATAGAATCTCGCATTTTACCCCTTAAAGGGATCCTTGGTTTTCTCTCCTCTTTCTCATCTTCCACTGCTTAATTTGTCAAATTTTTCTTCTTTCACTCTCTTGTTCACTGTCCCTTTTATCTTTACCATTAAGCTTTATTAATCTTTAGATACTTAACTCTAAGCTATTGCTGTTGAATACTTTTCTATTGTTAGTGGAGGCATAGACATTAGTAGTTATCTACTATATGTTAATATTCATTTTTTCTTAGTATTTATAATTTCACTTTTATATAGTTAAGGGCAGCACATTATTGGTTCTTATGGTACGTCAATATTGAGTTTGTCTTTGATGCTAAGATTTTTGCTGATTTAGTTGCTACTGACAGGGTGGCATAGTTATTGCTATTAATAGGTTTTCTCTATACACCAATATCTGAATTACTTTTGTGTCTTTAACAATACGCCAATCCATTCCCAGAAACTGAGAGCTCCATCAATTAAACTGCATCTTCCACTCTCAGGTTAACAGAGCTGCATCACTGAGAAACAGACACTAATGAAGGAGATCTCTACACTAGCAACAAAGTCTTTCCATTGTAAATACCCCAAAATCTCAATACACACACACACACACACACACACACACAGAGGACAACAACAGAAACAAGAGAAGACAAAGCAACAAGCCCCCCTCCCCACAAAAAAAAAAATTCAAGTTTCCCAAACCTAATCACTGGAGCATAAAGGGGAAGGAGCTTAAAAGCCACATGGGAAAATTATTCAAAATAATAAAAGAAGAGATTAAAAACAGGTAAGTAACATACCTGGCAAGTTCTAGGAGATATAACTAAACAGATAACACATTCCTGCCTGCTTGAACCACCAGTGGTACATGTATGACTGTACCATCAGGTGGCTTGAATCACCAGCATTTAGCTATATAATATCAGATAATCAAATCCAACTCAAAGCCACTCAGCAGGGAGACATACAGATTACAGCCCCATCACGAACGTGTTAATAAAATCATCAGTGAACTTACAAAAGACACTAATGAAAGGCTAGCTGACATAAACAATATCAAACATGATCAGTTTAGAAAAGCATTAGAGTCCATGTTAAAGTACCAAACAAAAATCCAGGAAATAAAAATTCTATTCAAACTATCAGCAAAAGAATTTACTATGTGTGGACAAAGGATCAGAACTAGAAGGCAGGTTTGATGCAGGTGACCATAAAGGCAAGATACCTGAAAAGCAAGAGAGCATAGAAAGATGGATACAACACCTGCAAGATAATGAAAAGAAAAACTAACCTAACTGGAATTAGTGAAAAATTAGAAGACAGCACAAATGGCATAAAAACCTGTTTACAGAAATTGCAGAAAAATTTCCAAATATGGAGAAGAAACTGAACACACAGGTAAGGCACATAGAAAACCCCAAATAGCCAAGACCAAAAAACAACTTTTCCATGACACATCACAATCAAAATCCCAGAAGTCTAAAACAAGAACAGAACCTTAAAGGCTGTAAGAGCAAAGCAACAAATCACTTATAAAGGTAAACCCATTAGAAACGCAGCAGATTTCTTAACACAAATCTTAAAAGCCAGAAAAACTTAAGAGTGAAGTTTCAGGCCCTAAATAAAGCAACTTAAAACCCAGACTGATATATACTACAAAACTATCTCTTAAAATTGATGGAGGAATAAGGTATTTTTATGACGAAGAGGACCTTCAGAAATTCATGATCAGCACACCAAAAAAAATTCTAACAGATAACCTAGAAAGAGATAATGAAGTTAATAATTCCAAAAAGTCTAACAGAATGAATACACCAGGCAGGAGGAGCTGGTAAGCAGAAGGGGGAAGAAAAGGAAATCTATGATAAGAAAATAATGCAATGACAGGAACAAGTCGGTATCTTTAAGTAATAATTCTCAATGTGAAAGTCTCAATTCCCCAATGAAACAAAATGGCCAGAATGGATCAGGAAACAAAACCCAAGTATATGCTGCACATAAGAAACACATTTGATTCAAAAAGACATTCACAGACTAAGAATAAAAGGATGGAAAACAATATTCCATGCAATAGGAACCTGAAAATAAGCAGGAATGGCTAACCTAGCTGTCCCATTTTCAGACAAAGTAAACTTCAAGCCAAAACTGATCAGAAGAAGCAAATAAGGTCACTACATATTGGTTAAGGAAGCAATTCAACAGGAAGAGCTAACAATTATAAACATATATGCACCAAACACTGGCACATCCAATTTCATAAAACAAACTACTGGATATAACAGATCATACAAACATTAATACAATTATAGTGGGGAACCTCAATACCCCACTATCACAAATAGATCAACCAGACAAAAATGACAAAAACAAAGAAATATCAGAGTTGAATACAACTTTCAAACAAACAGACTTAATAAATACATATATTTGATCTAGCTCAGCGGCCTAAGCACCTGCCTGGCAAGAGCAAGGTCGTGAGTTCAATCCCCTGGTGCCGCAAAAAAAATGAATAAATAAATAAATATATATATTCTACTCAACAATAGATGATGCATTCTTCTCAGCAGCACTTGGAACTTCCTCCAAAATAGAACCTGTGCTCGCCCATAAAGAATGCTTACATAACTGCAAAAGAATCAAAATTATACCATACAAACTATTGGATCATAGTGCAATGAATCTGAAAATCAATGACTAAAGAAACCACAATAATTACCGGGTGTGCTGGTGTACTTCTGTAATTCCAGCACTCAGGAGGCTGAGGCAGGAGGATTGCTGCAAGCTCCAGGCCAGCCTGAACTGCATAGTGAAACTGTCTCAAAAAAGACAAAACAAAACAGAAACCACAAAAATTACACAAACATGCAGAAATTAATACTCTCTTCAATAATAAATGAATCACAAAAAATATCAAGACATCAGACGGTTCCTAGAATCAAATGATAATACCAATATGATATACCAGAACTTTCAGAATATAATGAAAGCAGTTCAGAGGGAAGTATACGGCTATGAATGCCCTCATCAGAAAAGCAGAGTCTAAATAAATAACTAATGATGGACCTCAAAGTCCTAGAAAAATGAGAATAATTCATATCCAAACCCAGTACAAAGAAGAAAATAATACAGATTTAAGTAGAAATTAATGAAATTGAAACTAAAAAAATGCAAAGAATCAATAAATCAATGAACTAAAGATTTGGTTCTTTGAAAGAATAAAAATAACAGACAACCCCTTTTCTAATTTTACCACAAAAAGAAAGAAAAGACTTAAATTTGCAATTAGAAATGAAAAAGGTGAAATCAAAACAGACACTGCCAAAATCCACAAAATCCACATGACTATTGATAACTACTCTGAGAACCTGTATTTCAATAAATTAGAAAATTCATAAAACATGGATAAATTACTAGATACATATGAATTACCAAAACTAAACCAAGAACATAAAAAACCCTGAATAATATAATAACAGGCAAAGAAATTAAAACAGAAAAAAACTATCACCAAGAAAAGATCAGGACCTGATAAATCTACCACTGAATTTCACAAGAACTTAAGGAAGTTCCTCCAATATTCCCCAAATCTTCAACGAAATTCAAAGGGAAGAGGTACTCCCAAAATCATTCCTGGAATCCAGCATTACCCTGATTCCAAAACCAAACGAAGACCCAACCAAAAAAGACAACTATAGGCCAAGCTAATGAACAGAGATGCAAAGTTCCTCAACAAGGTACTGCAAAACAGAATGCAACAAATCAACAAAAAGATCATAAATCATGACCAAGTAGGCTTCATGTCAGGGCTGCAAGGATGGTTCAACATGCATAAATCAATGAATATTATACATCAACATAAACAAAAGAAAAATACAGATGATTATCTCAAATCAGAAGAACCCTTTGACAAAATTGTACAACATCCATTCATGATAAAAGCCCTGAAGAAAATAGGTATACAAGGACCTTATCTCAATCAGATAAAAGCCATTTACGACACACCTACTGCCAACAGCACATTAAATGAGGAAAAGCTGAAAGCTTTCCCCTCTAACATCAGTAGGTAAGACAAACATATGCTATCACCACTCCTGTTCAATACAGTATTCAAAACATTAGCCAGAGCAATCCGACAAGAGAAAGAAATAAAGGAGACACGTATATAAAAGGAAGTAGTCAAATTATCATTATTCATACAGGACATGATTCTCTACATAAAAGACCCAAAATATTCCACCAAAAGACTCCTAGGACTAATAACTAAATTCAGTAGTGTAGCAGGATGTGCAATTAATATAAAAATAAATAGAATTCCTGTACACCAGTAATGAACCTACCAAGAAAGAAATAAGGAATACTAGATGACACTTTCTTCTCAGCAGCACAAGAAATTTTCTCCAAAATAGACTACATGCTTAATCTGCTGGAAGATAAAATATGCAAGACTCTTGAACACACAGGTGGAGGCAAGAACTTTCTGAGCCCCAGTTGCACCATAAATAGTACTCAAAAATCAACAAATTGGATCATATCAAATGAAAAAGTTTCTGCACAGCAAAGGAAACAACCAAAAGAATGAAGAGACAATCTCCAGAATGGAAAATTGTTTTCTTGCCAGTTATTACTCAAAGATTAATATATAAAATATGCAAGGAACTCAAAAAAATTCGACACCTCCCCCCAAAAAAAACCTCAAATCAAAAAATGGGCAATTGAAATGAATAGATATTTCTCAGAAGAAGAATAAATGGCCAATAAATACATGAAAAAGTGTTCAACATCTCTGGCCATTAGAGAAATGAAAATTAAAACAACACTGAAATTCTACCTTACTCTAGAAAGAATGCCTATCATCAAAATGTCAAATAATAACACATGCTAGAGAGGCTATGGGGAAAAAAAGGAATGCTTCTACACTGTTGGTGGGAATGTAAACTAGTGTAGCCAGTTGGGAAAATCAGTATGGAGATTCCTCATTATACTTAAAATAAAAATTCCTGTATTCCCCTTCTAGGTACCTTCCTGAAAGAGTTAAAGGGGTCATAGTATATATGCATACTCATGTTCACAGCAGCACAACTCATAATAGTTAAATTTTGGAAGCACCATATATACAAATGATGGATAAAGAAAATAGGCATTTGTGCACAATGGAGTAGTATTCCACCATAAATAATGATAAACTTGAATCATCTGTAAAAAGAAATGGATGTACCTTGAAACCATAATGTTAAATGAAATAAATCAGATATATATGTTTAAATATTACGTGGTTTTTCTTATATGAGAAACCCAAAACACAAAGAGCAAAATAAGAGACAGTTAATGGGAAGTAGGGAGATGATCTTTCATAAAATAGAGGGAGAAAGGAAGAAGGGGAATGGAAGGAAAAAAAGAATTGAGGTGAGATGTGTTATATATATATGTACCAACTCCCCACAATGAAAGTAATCATTTATGTACCACAAACATGTGCCAACAAAAATGAAAATTTAAAAAAAAAGGAGAAGAGAGCTAAGAGTATAGTTCAGTGGTAGAGTGTTTGCCTAGAATGTGTAAGGCCCTGGATTTGATCACCAGCACAACCAAAAACAAAAACAAAACAAAACCAAACAAACAAAAATTACCCTGATACCAAAGTAGACAAAAATATCAAAGCAAACTATAGACCAAGCATATCCTACACAGGTTGGACATTCCTGGCCTGCCTGGGCCACACTGAATAAAGAGGAATTATCTTGGGTTGCATATAAAATACATAATACAGTCTGTGTATAGAAGCAATAAAACTTCCTTTTTAAAAACTTCTTTTATGATAACACAGGTATTCTTTTTTTTTTTTTTTCAGCACCGGGGATTGAACTCACAACCTCGTGCTTGCCACACAGGCACTTATGCCACTGAGCTAAATCCCTGGCCCTTGTCTTTTTGAGACAGGGTTTCACTAACCCATTCAGGCTGGTCTTGAGCTCACTTTGTAGCCCAAGCTGGTCTCAAACTTGCAATGATCCTCCTGCCTCAGCCTCCAGAATGCTGGGATTACAGGCATGCACCACCAGGCCCAGCTACACAGGTATTCTAACCCACAAGCCACATGCTGAACACACCTGCTATACATCAATATCCTTTATGAATATACATGCAAAAATCCCCAATACCAGAAAACTAAATTCAACAACATGTAGAAAGGATTATTGAGGGAGAACTAGCCCCATCCCAAGGGAAATAGCGTCATGCTGAGGCCACCATGGAATCAGGACATTCAGAGCCAAGCCTCTCTCCCTATTTCAATGATAGTAAGATATCTATGTTAGCCATTTTGTATTTAAAAATAAATAAATGTTAAATAAAAAAAAGAAAGGATTACATATCATATCTAAATAGAATTTACCTCATGTAGGCAAAGTTGGTTTAATATATGAAAATCAATGTAATGTCTCACATTAATAAAAGAACAAAACTATTATCTCTTGACAGTTACACAGCATGTGACACATTCTGACACCTTTTTACAATCTTAAAAAGATCCAGTAAACTAGGAACATAAAAGAGCTTCCTCAAACTGAAAAGAGCCATTTATGCTGGGCATGGTGATGCATGCCTATAATCCTGGCACTCCTGGGAAGCTAAAGCAGGAGAATTGCAAATTTTGAGCCAGTCGGGCAATTTAGCCACAGAGTCAAATCCTGTCTCGAAATAAAATATATAAAAAGGGCTGGAGATGTAGTTGAGTGTGAAGACCCTGGGTTTAATCCCTAGCACCAAAAAAACAAAACCAAAAGGCCATTTATGTGACAAATCTTACAGCTTACATAGCACTTAATGGTGAAAGGCTGAATGCTTTCCCAAAACACCAAAAATAATAAAAGACTATACACTCTTAGCCACTTCTCTTCCAGACTATAACTGATGTTCCGGCCAAAGCAGTAAGTGAACATGAGAAATAAAAAGGCAACTAGGTTAGAAAAGAAAACGTAAAACTCTCTAGAACATATGAACTTGCAAATCGAAAACTCCAATGAACACACACATACGCAAAATAAACTGTAAGAACCAATAAATTCAGCAAGGTTGCAGAATACAAGAACAACATACAAAAAATTACCTTTATTTCTACACATTACCAGTGGATGACACAAAAAATGTAATTAAGGAAACAATTCTATTTACAATAGCAGCAAAAGGAATAGATACATAGGAAGTTTAATGAAACAAGTACAAGATTTGCACATGGAAAACTATGAAGCATTGTTAAAAGTTAAAGGAGAACTAAATGAATGTAAAAGCTGCCATGTTCACAAACTGCAAGTTTTTACATTGTAAAGATAAACCTCAAACTAATCTAGATTCAACACAAGCCCTTTCAAAACCCCAGGTGCTTTGTGTTGCAAAAATTGACAAATAATCCTTAAATAGGACTCTTCGAACGTGGAAATTAAGTGAAATTCATGTGGAAATATGAGCCAAAATCATCCCAAAAGGAACAAAATCAGTTCATAAGTCCAATTAACAAACTCACTACACAGTGAATGTAACCAAGAAATTGTGATTCTGGGATGAGAGTAATTATATAGACCAATGGAAAAGAATTGAGAGTCCAGCCACTGCATTTCTGGTCAACTGTTTCCAACATTGTACTAAGACATTTCAATGAGGAGCGGACAGTCCTTTCAACAAACGGTGCTGGGATAACTGAATATTTGCATGCAAAAGAAAACAAAATTGGATCTATCTTACATTGGATACAGAGTAACTCAAAATAGGGCTGCAGCCATAGCTCAGTGGTAGTGTCTAGATGGGGAAGGCAATTAGGGTAAAGGGGATCAAAAATGATTGCTATGTTCCAATTCCCCCAAACAAAAGTAAATATTACACAGCAGACATGTCAATTAAAAAAGGGAACCCTTTGACTATTGTAAAAATCAAAAGATATGTGAAAAGACAGACCATATATATTAAATTACTGAAAACCTCTTAAGAAGAACAAAAAGCTAGAAAGGAGGCAGACAACGGGGATAATAATGCCGCACCAGCAGAGAAGGTTCTGAGCCCAAACAACAGCAACACCAAAAACGATGTTTGTCACTGATTTGCAAAACTTTGTATTGACTCTTTTAGACTGAACGCTAGCAGCTCTTTAAGTCTGTATTTAGTTATTTTCAAAAGCAGAAACATTCTCTGTTCGATCATGACAATAAAAGATCACTCATAGCTGGTGATAAAATATTGGTTTAGAACAATTATCTCCTCAAAACCATCCAGCATAATAAATTTGGAGACTAAGCCAAACAAATCAGTAAATGCAGGATTATGTTTCAAAGTGGGAGAGGGAAGCTATGCCCACATTCTGAAGATAAAATAAAGCTCACAGATCTGACAATTGCAGAAACTCAACCTTCCCTTAGACACTGGTAAATGTATGCACAAAAAAAAAAAGAAAGTAAGAAAGCCTATTTTTGTACAATTCATTAAGTTCATACAAATACATTTCTATTCAAACATTTATTTAATGATCAACCACTATCTACATTCAAGAGCTATGCTAAAAGCTATGAAAACTAAATTTCCAACTGAACAGGGGAAGTGCCAACAATATAACATAATCCCTGATGATGGATGCTCAGCGATACAGCACTTAATTTAGCTGAGAGAGACAGATAAAGAACCCAGAGAAAACCAGGTGATCTGGAAAGCCAGGTATGGAGTACAGGTAATCCCTGTACTCCAAAGGCTGAAGAAGGAAGACTGCAAGTTCTAGGCCAGCCCGGGAAACACAGCGAAGTCTTGTCTGAAAAAAAAAAATCAAAC
>RJWT010033185.1:0-13964 GCA_004365215.1 Cuniculus paca
AGCTGGATCAAATGGGACCTCCAATCCTAGTTTTTTCTTCACACTGATTTCCACAGTGGTTGTTCCAGTCTACACTTCCACCAACAGTGGAGAAATGTTCCTTTTTCATCACAGCCCCTCCAACCTTTGTTATTGGTTGATTTCTTGATGGTGATCGTTTTTTCTGGTGTGATATCTCAGTGTTGTTTTAATTTGCATTTCTCGAATGACCAGTGATGTTGAACATTTTTGTATATTTATTTTCCATTTGTATTTCTTCATCTGAGACATGTGTATTCATCTCAGATGCACATATTTGTATTGGGTCTTTGAATTTGGGGGTCTGATTTTTTTTCAATTGTTTACATGTTCTAGGTAGAACTCCTTTCTCTGAGGGACACTTGGCTAAAATTTTTCCCATTCTGTGGGTTGTCTTTTCATTCTGTTGGTGATTTCTTTTGATGTGTAAAAAGCTTTTTAATAAGATGAGATTGCAGTTGTTGATTCTTTGAAGTATTTCCTGTAGAGTTAGGATTTTATTCATAAACTCTCTACCTACTCCTATGTCTTTGACATTTTTACCTATTTTGTCTTCTAATAGATTTAGTTTTTCTGCTTTAATATTTAGATCTTTGATCCATTTTGACTTAGTTTAGTACATGGTGATAGGCAAGGGTCTAGTTTAATTCTGCAGCATGTGCAAAGCCAGTTTTCGCAGCACCATTTTATGGAGACGTTTTCTTCCAGTGAACATGTTTGGCTCCTTTGTCAAAGACAAGGTGGCTGAGTGTGTTTGTAGCTGTGTCTGCACATTCTATTCTGTTCTGTTGATATTCAAGTCTGTTTTTTTGCTAATACCATGTTGATTTTATTACAGTAGCTTTATGGTATAATTTCAAGTCAGGGATTGTGATGCCTCCTGCCTTGCCTTTGTTGCCAAGGATGGCCTTTGCTGTTTTAGTTCTCTACTGGTGCCAGAGGAATTTTACAAATGTTTTCTCTCATATGTATCTCTGAATGTTTAGTTTAATATTAGGTGATTAGTTTCTTTTCCCTAACAGCTTTTAAAATTCTATTCTCTTGTTGAATTTCTGGAATTGTGGCTATTATATTCCTAGCCATTTTTTATTTTGATCATGACTGATTGGCGTGCTGTATGCCTCACTTATCTCTATATGAAATTCTTTTTTCTACCAGAGAAATTTTCTGCCATGATGTCTGTGAACATTTTTTTATTATTTGTGCTATCATCTGCTTTTCTTTATTGACTCCAGTTAATATTAACGTATTCTTCTTTGCCTTATGCAGCAGCTTCTTGATTGATTTCTCATGGTCCCTTGCTATTTTTAAGAATTTTATTTGCATGATCACTAACTACAAACCTGTCTTCCATATCTGAGATCCTGTCCTCATATTGGTTTAATCTGCTGCAGATTCTTTTAATGGAATTTTTATTCTACTAGATATCTGCTTGAATCTGCATTATGGATTCCATTTCTTTCCTATGCTGAGTTTTCATAGCTTCCATAATTTTCATAAACATCTCTATTTTTTTATCTGTATCCTCTCTAGAGACATGGTTTTCATTGTGGACATCATCTCTTCAGTTATCTGAGAAATTATTTCTGATTTGATTTTTTCTAGAGTCTCATTTAAATACTTTGTTGTTACCACTTCAGAGAGGGCAGGTGGGAGGCTTTCAGATTTTCCCATCTCATTTATCCCTGTGTTTACCTTTGGTGAACTGGATGTCTGGGGTTGCATCTTGTTTAAGTTTCTTGTTATTTTCTTTTTTTTTTTTAGGTTAATTCCAGGTTGATGCTTCCAAAGTGCCTATGGTGGACTACTTTATTGCTAGTGTTTAGAACCCTTAGGGAAACACCACTTCTATGAGATATCTTCCATGTGTAGTTTGCTTTGGGTTTTGAGTCTGTTGCAAGGTCCTACCTCTTCATTTTGTTGAGGATAAGAAGTTGCTGCCTGTCTGGATCAGTCCCCAGTTCTTTGGCACTGTGCCACAGTATTTTCTGTAACCCTTAGTCAATCTCAGTCTTGGAATACCAGGAAGAACAGCTGTTTAGAAAAACTTATGTCACTTTTCGCTATAGTGAAACCATCAGCAATGACAACAGCATTCAAAACAGCCCAGAAAACGACAAACTGAGCTAACCACTATTTTGCCACTTTTAACCGTATGAACTAGATTTGTAGTTATATAAAAAAAATCTAAAACCAGAAAATTATATGAAGTATACAAGTTCTTCATATGTCAATTTTTCCCTCAGGGGTTAAAATTTAAAACGGATTAGGGAGAAAATAAAGATGTGGAAGAAGAGGAAGCAATTAGAAGTAAGGCTGGAGGACAAAGGGGGATTAGGCTAACTTTGGGAA
This sequence comes from Cuniculus paca, assembly GCA_004365215.1. Classification (NCBI taxonomy): domain Eukaryota; kingdom Metazoa; phylum Chordata; class Mammalia; order Rodentia; family Cuniculidae; genus Cuniculus; species Cuniculus paca. The sequence continues at coordinate 2,371 of RJWT010033185.1, forward strand.
ACTGGTGCAGAAGACTGAGGGAAAGAGAAAAGGAAGAGATAAAAAGAAAACAGAACAGAACCACAATCACATAAAGGCTAGAAATCACATTCACACTCATATAAAAACAAGATCAAACAATGAAGGGGAAAAAAGAATAAGAAAAAAATTGAAAACAAAACCACAACATCGAGAAACAAGTGACAGAGAGATAGAAAGATAGGCAGATAGATAGAGAAAGAGAAATAGAAAAGAAAACAGTCCACCTCCAAGATTTCTCTGCTATCACTGTTAGACAACATGTGGAGACAGTCTAGATCCACGTTGATTTATCCCCAAAAGCCAGCAGTTGCTTTTTGGTGGGGTAGTGGATACTCTCAGTGAACCTGCACCTTGTGCCCCAAACCAGACTCATTCGGCCTGCTGCTGTTATCCCGTTTTCCACAGGTCTGAGCCCAGCTGGGAGCTCTAGATGGAGCCAGCAGCAGTTCTGAACCCTCTCCAAGATGGCTCCCAGTCATTAGCTCTGTCATGCCAGAAAACTGAGCCCTCAGCACTCACTGCCAGCCAGTGTAGTCCCCCACATCCATTGCTCTCCTCTACTGCTGTGCCTGTCCCCAGAGGCCTCTGCAGTCACCAGCAGTCACTGTTTCTGCAGGCTTGAGCTGTTCTTGTGCAGTAAGTCTCATCTCAGCAAGAAGACACTGCTGGTTGCCTCCTTTTCTTAATTGAATTTCTTTCTTTACTGTCTCTACAGGCTTTAATTCACAGTTCAGATCCTTCCTGAGTCCTGGGGTCAGATAGGTTCTTACTCTGCTGCTTACCACTCTGCCATCCTGGTTCTCCTCCTCTATGGTGTAGTTTGTTGCACATTCACAGGTGTAAAAGACCTTTGTCATTTTGAATTACTGGCAAATGTAAAATGTCAAATGCAGGATCATCTCTGGTTATACTACTGTCTGAATATTTATGTATCCTTAAAATTCATGTGTTGAAATCCCATCAAGGTGGTAATATTAGATTGTAACTTTTATTGGGAAGTGATTGGTCATGACAGTAATGAACTAATGAGTGAGATCAGTGCCCTTGCAGGAGGCACACAGGAATTTACCCTTATAGCATGTGAAGACACAGTGACAACACACTATCTATGGGTAAGGGGGACCCCACTGCTACCAAACATGTCAATACCTTGATTTTACACTTTCTAGCTTCCAGAACTAGAAATAAATTCTTATCATTTATAAACCAGTCAGATTATGGTGCAGTATTTTGTCATAGCAAACCAAAAAACCTAAGAAAAGATACAGGAGAAATCAGCCCAAGATCTTGCTTAGTTTAATTCATTAGTGCATGTGTGTGGTACATAATGTGTACATTCCTTGTGGGAGGTCAGTACATGTATATAACGCATCTTGATTCCTTTTTCATTTCCTTTCCCTTCCTTGCCTCACCCCTCCACCCATCTCTTGATCCTCTTTCAATTTCTGATACATGTTTGGAGTAAGTGATGTTTATATTCCTCCTGGGAAGTTAGTACGTGTATATTACACATTCCAATTCCAATCTTTTTTGCAATACAAAACAAATAATGTCTCTAATGGAGATTCATTTTAGCTTTTCATGTCTTATGAGCAGAAAAGCATACCAGGTTTAAGAAGATGGCTCTTTTTTTTTTTTTTTTTTTTTTTTTTTTGCGGCACCAGGGATTGAACTCACAACCTCATGCTTGCCAGGCTGGTGCTTAGGCCACTGAGCTAAATTCCCAGCCCTTGTCTTTTTGAGGCAGGGTCTCACTATGCTGTTCAGGCTGGCCTCGAGCTCAATTTGTAGCCCATGCTGGTCTCAAACTCACAATGATCCTCCTGTCTCATCCTCCCGAGTGCTGCGATTACAGGCGTGAACTACCACGCTCGGCTTGGCTCTTGGTTTTTGCTTATAAGGTTTTTCTTTACATCTAACTAAATGAGAAGACACACAGTCAAGACCTGAGAAATTTTTTCGGACACAATTATAGGGAACATATGATTTTCAAGTATTTGATTAGCTCAGTTAGTTCTGAAGTTAAAGTAGTCCAGGTAGATTTGAAAGTAATATTTATTAATTACCTTTTTTGTGGTATTTATTAGTAAATATACAAAGGTGAACCGCTCAAAAGTCACTCTTATTGTCACATAGGACAAGTGAGTTAGGGATATAAACAATTGTAGATTATAAATTCTTTGAGGACATTGCACATGTTTTGGTCACAACTTTTCTTCCAAATCTGCTTATTATTTATTAATAAAATTCAATGCATTATTCCTAGATTAGCAATATACAGTGAATTATTGTCGGTAAAATAATGACAAGAATACATTTAATATGTTCTGGGATACAGAGTGGAAACCAACTTCAGATTGTAGACTTTTGTAGATGTGGCAGCCTTGTGTTAGTGCTTACAAGGTAAGGAAGGTTAGGTTAGGAAATAAGACACCCTGAACCTTAGAGAAGTTCTCTGGAACTAGGTCCTCATGTGAGCTGGAATGCGTGGTTTGATGAGAGGATAGGGAAGGAAAATTCTACCTGCACCGTGGGGCTTCTTGACCTGGTCTTTATGATCAATGTGCAGTTTTTGAAGCTCAAGATAATGTATCAGAGATACACAAGTGAAATGGAAAAGTCACCTGGAGGCAGAAAGATTAATCAGATCATCTTATTGGTTTTCTGATCCCAATATTGAATGTTTAAATAGGTGATAAGTTCTTATGTGAAGGGACCTCACATGCTTAAAACTGTAATCATTGTTATATGATTCTCTTACTGTTCGTGCATTACCTGCTTTATTCATTCATATATTTATTTTATTTAAAATAATGCAACAAGCATAAACTACCATAGGGATAGCACATCAACGGATGAAATAAAAATTATAAAATGGAAGTGAAAATAATTTCTTTATAACAATGCAACTATTGGGATAGAAAGATATTGAAGAAAATGCAACATACTTACTCTAGCTTAAGATATGTTGTTTTTTATATTTATCAAAGTTTTCTGTCCTTTCTCTGACAAATCAAGAACAAATTGTATTTTTAGTCAGCTCTTCCTTTCTTCCTTTTAGGGGAATTTATAGTTGGCCAGTTCTTGATTTTGAAAGCTTTTTTAAAAAAAGAATTTAGAACATCATGTTACTTATTGGTAACATGATTATGTTCTAATTTATTTTATTGCAACTGAAAATCTCAATAAACCAAATTTGCCATTTTACCAATGACAAGAAAATACTTGACTATGTATGCTTTTATATCTCTCACTTAATATTGTGTTGCTAAGATTCATTACACATTTTAAAAATGGAATTACATTTTAAACTTTTTGTCCTACTTGTGATGAAATTGACAATGGCCTATTAGTAATTTGATTAGTTAATTAATTTGCTTAGTTTCAGTCAGATTTTTGAGAGGGCTTTGTCCAAACTTAGTTTGTTATGACTGAGAAATAGTGAAATATGTTGAATTCAAATTTAACTTAATTGATGTGTAAATATCAACAGTAAAATTTAAAAATAGTCCCTTTGAAAATGATATGTACTCAGATGTATCAGGGTGCAATAATTTTAGAAAAATCATAAATTTCTTGAATTTGCAGTTGTCACTCCCCTATCTAGAATAATCAGTAAGTATGTGTTAAACTAGCAAGTGTTAGTATGACAGTTATACCTGCATGTGAAAATGACAGTTTTGGGTAATGCTTTATTTTCTCAGAGATCAAATAAACCTCAGCAGAGTAGTTTGGAATATCTGTCCACTGAAATATTTTTTTAGAACACTCTTGGAGAAGGATCCTAAAAAGATAGGCTTATTTTAGTTCTTCTTTAGTTGTAGGGAAAATTTCAGACTCAACAGAGCTAGCACAATTATAATTATCAAAATTTTCAAGAAAATATATAAATTCACAGGCATTTTTCCAGAACTAACTGACATAATGAGAATGTTTTCCCAGATATTTGTGTCCTTCCTTGACAATGGCTTTCTCTAGCACCTGGCACTCATCTAGGATTAAGGGTATTGTCTTATCCCATTTTATTTTCTTAGAAAAGAAATGAAAAGTTGTCTCATTTTATCTGAGACAACCCCCGCCCACTTTTAGCACTTAAAATCTTTCATTCCAGTTGGGGCTATGCATGAAAAGCTTTGTCATATACCTATAATCATGCATAGTTAGGTAACTCATTATATATAGTCTTTTGGTGATGAATTTTATGTGTATTCAGTTACATTTTAATATAATATTGATACTATTTCAAATTCATAATTTATAGTATGATTTGAAAACCTTAAAATATGAATATTTAAAACATTTTTAAAATCCATTCTTTTTAACTAATCTGAATTACAAAATATAAAGTAATTTAATGTCTTTTAAGTATAAATAGTAATTTGGAGTAGACAGACATCTTCATTTTGCTTTAATGAACAAGTGAGAATGATTTGTGACTAGGTTTTTAGTTGTTTTTTTACCAGGCAGTTGGTTAGGCCACTGAGCTAGACCCCCGGCAGGTTTTTAGTTGTTCACAATGCTGGAAAATAATTTTTCTAGTGGTAGTGAGATTTAAAGGGTTTTGGCTTTTAATTTGATTTTCTCTAAAAGAGTTTAGAAAAAGTTATTTTTTCTTAGAAAAGAAATGAAGAGTTGTCATTTCAAACCTGGGTGCCAAGCCTCACTCTTGCTTGCTCTTCTGTGTGCCAGCCATGTGATCATGGGCAAGTTTCTTAACCCCACGAAGGCACAGTGTCTTTATTTATAAATGGTGTAATAACAATGCCTGTCTAAGCGGTGTTACAAAGACTAAAGGGATAGTGTATGGCAGTCATGTGATAGACTGTCTGATAAATACGAAGTTAAGCCCATACTTGTGTTTGAGTTATCTCTACCACTTTATCTGATTTCTGTAGTGAGATCACAAGATGTTAAAATTAGTAGTTGTTGGGTGTGTGAGGTGATTTCATCATTGAGAAATTCCAATATCTTTTTGAGAAAGTAATTCTAATCTCTGGTCAATTGTGTTTTTTATTGAGAACATAGGTGGAAAGAACAACTAATCAGAGCTAAATGACTTCATATGTTAACCCATGTCCTGGGTTAACCTTTCATTTCAAGAGATGTGTCAATAAATTGTAAATTGGTGAAGTTTGCTCATGTTCTCTTATTGCAGATATGTCTTACCAAAGTAAGTGCTGAGTTTTTAATTGGCTTCAGAACAATTTAATCAGAGTGTTTATGCTCTGGTCATAAAGAATTCACTGTGATGGGCCTGCCATCTGTTCAAGACAAAAATAAAATCTCCTTTGAAGAAGTGGGCAGTTGATAGAAAGATTTTTAATGAATGTTTAATGTTTTTCTATCTATGAATGGTGCTTATGGTGACAGTAACATAAATGTTGTAAGCCTAAGGGCTCAATCTTAGTGCTTCAGTTCTTAAGTGTCTGTTGAGGCATTGTATTTTGAAGTTTTGAAGTTGCATACCAAAGTGAGAGAGAGTGGATTTAGTATAGTGAAGTGTGTGCCCCAGCTGAGTTCTATTTGAATCTTTTTCTTTTTTTATTTGCGTCTTGCCCGCTTACTGCTATCCACCATGATGAGTGTTTCAACCCAGTCTTGGTCACTTTCCTGTCACTGAGACACAATACCTACACCTGTAGTTTAAAGGAGAAGAAGAGGTTTATTTAGACTTATAATTACAGTCTCTCTGGCTGACTGGCTCCAGGACAGAAAGAGAGTGGTAGAAGAGCCTGGAGGAAAGATACTCATGCTATAGCAGTCAGGTCGTAGTCCCAGAGACCCACTTCTTCCGAACGACCACACCTCCTAATAGCACATTCAGCTATGAAATCCACTGATAAGTATAATGTCCTCACAATACAATCACCTTCCAAAAGCTTCACCTCAGAACACATGCAGCTTTTGGGGACATTGTAGATCTAAACCATAGCAGACCCTAAAGTGGTCTTTAGCACCTGATCTTTTATTAGATATTTTTCCAAATAATGCTTCGTAGAGTTTAAACAATTTCACCTATTTGGAATCTAAACTATCTGGTCTAATATACAGTAGCCTCCATACTTATAGACATTCTAAAAATATTTGTTTCATTACTTGAAATGACATTGCTTCTTCTATCTGATGTTTTGTTGCCAATATGCAGACCCTTTCAAGTGTACTGCACATCTTTGACCATTGTTTTCCCTTGAAATTGAAGTGCACAGTTTTAGCAAACTCAGTGAGTGTTCTAGCCAGGGAACAATTTTCTAATTTAAGAATGTCATTGCATATCGTTTAGTTTCCCCTAGGATTTCTGACTGCAGTTGTTACAAATATTATAAAAGAGGAAGGAAGAAAGCATTTCTTCAAATGTGGTATCTTGAAGTATATAAACTTGACCTACAGTGTAAAAATTTAGTGTATTTTCTTCAATATAAAATGCCATTTGGCACAGTATATGTTTCCCAGTGTCATTTTGCTACAGAATAGTTGCCTATTTGTCAGAAGCTATTTGTCAGTTTTTGCAGTATCCGCAGGTGGTAAGTATGCTTCAGAATTCAGAGAAGGAAAATTGTGTGCTCACAGGGATTTATGCAAGTACTTGACAAAAATATGACCTTATTTCTAAATGCTTCTGCACCCTGAATGTGTTGGCTAGATTTCTTGCCATTAGGGAAAGTTTCTTCCATCTTAATTAATGGTGCTTGTCATTATTATAATTCGGATAACAAAAAATTTCAAATGTTTATTTTCTCTTCTAATTATTGCATCTCATTTAAATCCATTGAATTTACATGTAAAAGAATGCAAAGATGATGAGGTCTCTATGAGAAGTTTGATAATGTAGATGTGAGGATGCTGTACAATGCACACACTGATGACAATGAACTTCATGTTTGAGAGCAAGTTGTTTATAAATTAGGGTACTTTTAATTGAAAGTAATAGAATATTATACTAATGCAGCTTTTGTAATAAAGTTTATAATTTTGCATGAGAAGAAGTTCAGAGACAGGAAGTTCCAGAGTTGATTTAATACTCAGTGGTATCAGACCTCTGTATCTTTCTTTCTCTAGGGAAGAAATTCTGTCCCAGACAGTCCCAGCAGACTTCTTACAGTGCTCCTCAGTGCTCAGAATTGGATACAATGCCTGCTACTAAGCTACTCTCTGACAAGAGTCCAAGGAAGTAGAGAGTGGAATTGTGATAGACTGAGACAAAAACTTGATTGATTTCCCAGAGCTGGGTCCTTTTCCTGAGACTATTGCAACCTCAACAGAATTAGAATTCTGTTAACAGAGAAAATTAGGATGAGTGGAGGTGCCTACCAGGTATAATAAACAGTGTTTGCTACTAAGCCAATCAAGAATGTGGATGGGAACAACAAATGGTCATTTATGATGATTTTACATAGCCTGTGCAAGTCCAGAAGCATGAGTAATGAGCAGATGCAGTGAGTTTGTCAGTTTGGTAGAAGTGGCTTTAAGTAACTATTCTCTGCTATATCCTTGACAGCATATTGTGCTTCGTCTGGTGAAAAGCACTAACTTCTCTCAGGATATCTCTATTGGTACCATCAGGTGAAATGTCTCCTCCTGGTTAAAACTATTCTGCAGATGCTCAGCACAAATAATGATAGGATGATGTATACACACACAAGCCTCAGAGGACTGTTTGGTAGCATTTGCTTAATCATGCAAGCTGACATTGGTTTATCTTTGATGCATTAATTGTCTCATGTTGGGAATTAAGAGAATTTTTACTCATTAAGGCCAGGCTGCTAAATAAATTCTCAAAACCTATTTTTGCTTTTTGGAAGCAGTAAAATTTCCTATTTGAGTACTTAAAAAATCTAGACATAGTTAGAAATATACATTTTTTTTAGCATTTATTCCACTGGGTGGCATTGCATTTTTTTACTTGAAAAGTAAGTCTTTATACAGAGTTGCAATATTCCACAGTCGCTAACAGCCCATGGAGCCAGGCTGTCTGGGTTTAAATCTCACCTCAGCTACTTATTGTTTATAAGAATGGTGTACCTCAGCTTTCTCATCCATGAAATGGAAACATTTACCTGATATGGGGTTATTTTGAGGATAACTTATGTTATCATTTTTGTGTTCTACAAATATCACCTGACACATGATATTTGAATGTTAAGAGTATGCCTTGAATTATGGTGTGAATTTTCTGATTAATTCTTTTAGTAAAATTAAAATATTTTTTCATGAAAGTTATTCTCTATAGCATTCCTATGCCACATTGCATTTTCTGTTTTTCATTTATGCACAAATACATGAAGGAAATTATTTGAAAAAATTTTAATGACTATTCATAGTGTATTATTTCTAGACATAAGCTTATTGAAAGTAGAAGTAATTTCTTAAGTCAGGAGGATAACACACTGTGTCATACTGTGACATTGATGAGAATAGGTTCTATAATGTTTATGGAGAAGATTGGCAAATTTGCTGTCAATATGAACATGTGTGGATGAGTAAAAACTAGCTGTTAAAATTAGTGATTGTACAAACAAATCTTAACATTTGTATATTTCTCTTGGGGTATAATGTATACACCCTAACACTTTTGGTAACTATCTCTTAGTACTTTATCGTAACAGACAAGTCCTTAAGTATTAAAAATGGTAGCTCTTAGACTTTCAGGAACACATGTCTTCTAAAAGCATAAATAACAAAATATCATAAATCAAGTATAACTAAAAGAATTACAACTCACAATGATATCTATTTACATAGGTGAATAGAGTTTGAAAAGTGAGAAAGTTTTTGATGGAGGAGAATCAGGTTCTGAAGGTCAAATGTGGGAGAGTGGATTCCCTCATTGGCAGGTACAGAGGATTCCATAGCAATGGGTCATAAGGGGCTTTTCATTACCTTTATGGTGTTGATGCAGACATTGTAATAAAAGCACCTGCCCTGAGTGCCATTGATGTGTCATGTGAATGATATTGGGCTAGTGGGAAGTAAGTTTGAACACATATTTTGGGTCTTAGTACTAGAGGTCTTTTAAAGCCATGGAGAAAGTGTCTAATCATAAGTGTTTACAGCTAAATGTAATGCTCACGATCGTCTGAAAAATGAATTAAAAAGGAGGAAACCTTGACGTACCCAGGGAGACAGAAACAGCCACAGCAAAATTGGTATAAACTAATGGGAATCTGAGCTATAATGAATAGTAATAAAATAGAACAGAAAGGATAAGTAAGAAAATACTGGGAAGAATGTCAATTTGACCATTTATAATACTTTATGTGCAAATATTATTCACTGCTTTATATGCCAGTGTTCCTCTTTGTTAGCAGAAAATGAAATGTTCTTGATTTGGGCCCATAATTTATATTTCTATGGAGGAATAGCTGATGGTTTTAACCATACTTGTTCATTAATTAAATAGGTAGCACTAAAAATAAAATGTTCACTTTATTTCACACAGAGAGTGAAGTGCTTGGGTATTCAAGTGGGGGACATAGGACATTGTCCCTCTTCTGATTTTAGAGACTGAACATGTAGTTTAGTTTTTTTATTATTCATTTAACATAAGAGTATTCAGAAAACCCCTAACTAACGCAGGTCATCTTGTTATTGTTTGACAGAATGATATGTTATAAATGAATAAATGAGTAAATAAATAAATAAATAAATAAAGGAGGGAAGGAAGTAAAAGAAAAAAGAGACAAGAAAAGTTCATCTTCATAAACTTCATGAGAAGACTTGAAGAGAGTGAGAGTCACCAAAAGATATGTGAAGGAAGCACTTTATAGTAAGAGAGAACAGCTTAGAACACCAGACCTATGACAATGAGTCCTGGTAGCCTCCACTGCAAGGAGGCTGATGTGGCTGAGTAGTGTTGGGAGGGAGTGGTGGAGATGAATTCAGAATTGTAAAGTAGGAGTCACTACTTGAAAAGTCTTGTAAAAACTTCAGATTGGGTTCTCCAGAAGTTAGAATAAATAGAGAAAGATGAGCAAGGGAAAGAGTCATTTGTGAGACAAAAATAAGAACCATTATTAGTACTGAGATTATGGAGAAGTTTTTCTCATGAGTTCTCATAAAAGGACTTTGTATATTTTAGTAGATGGTGTAATCAATAGTATCCATGTAATATGATATGATATCCTTATTATATCATATCAGTAAGTTGCACTGACCCACTTCTCATTGTTTCTCTCCTTTTGAGACCACAGTGTCATAAGAGAAATTCTTTAAATTAGGGTTATTACTATCCACATGGATCCATGGATAACGCTAAATGTCTGAATGCTACTCTCAGTCTTTCTTCTATTCCCTTTTGATTCCATTCATTTTTATGTCTAAAAATGGTGTGCATTTAACTGTGTACTCCCAGTAGTAAGGAACAATGTGACTGCTTAATAGAGATAGCTCTTTGGATTTTTGTTTATTTTTCCATTTTGGGGAAAGGAAGGATCAAAAGTCAGAACAAGACATTTCTAAGAAGAGAAATGGTGGCTTTATGCATGTGTAATACATTTAAATTTTATAGTTCCTTCCAAACTCGAAGCATTAGTTGCTCAAGCTACATTTCCCACCATATGATGTACCTTTACACTGATGGTAGCAGCTACTGGGACATTTTAAAAAAAGATTAAATGTGTATGTAGACACACATATATCAATGTATGTATGTATATGTATACAAAATAGATAACTATACTACTAATTTCTGTGAGTCCATCAAAAAGAACAGTTTGTGCTGTCATTATTTGATTGTCTGATCATTTTTAAAATTTTTTATTTTATTTTATTTTTTATTTTTTATGCTTAGATCTTATAACCTGAGCTGCTACTTCTAAGATACAAATATGCAATACATTAACTAATGTTAATTTCCTATTTTTTGAAACTCTGTATCATTTCTACCCTTTTTACTATTTTGCTTTTTAAAATAATAAAAAAGATTAAGTTCTTTCATCTACTCAGCTATTAAATTACATTGTAATGTTAAGTAACGTTTTAAAAATGACATCTTAGTATTATGATATTAGTGAACTTGAATTTGGTGTGGTATCCAAACTACTACTAGAGTAGAGAAAGTAAGACCCTCAGAAAGAATTATCCGTAGTTTATTTTTTGAGGCAAAAATTTTGAGTGTCAAAAAATAACTTGCAAAAATACTTGTATTTACTCATTAAAAATGTGAGAGATTATTTTTGTTAAGAACAAATGTACAATTCTAACTTGGTGATCACAGAAAACTAAGGGTTTATTTTTTAGTTCTGAGTAGATGATATGAAGTTCTGATATAGTTATTGTAAAGCACACATTTGAGTAATAATAGCATTTCAAATACTCATACTTTTAAAACATATAGTATAGCAATGATACAATTCTTTTGTCTGTCCAATATACACCAAATGTGCACAACAAGAGTATACCTGATATACTTTTTAGAGGATGGACCCTTTTTGGAAGTAGTATGTGACTCTTGAAATGGAGAAAGATTTTATGGAGTTTTAAAAGAATCAATAATAACAGATTGAAGTGCACACTCTAGAAGACAAACTTTCTAAAAAGAAATAGAGTAGATATGATACTGTTCTAAATAGAAGTAA
>RJWT010033186.1:0-13943 GCA_004365215.1 Cuniculus paca
ATCTACCATTAAAAACTGAAATAAATATCCACCAAGAAAATAGATAATGTGTATTCATGTGATAAGGCATGCAGCAGACACTGACAATATGCTGCCCATAATTGTTAACTCCCTTTATCATTTTTATGTCCCAGCATGCATTTTCTTCAACAATCAACACCCAGGATCTTGTCAGGAGGCTGCCCAAAGGCTGCCAGCAAACAGTGCTAGTAAGCAACTTGAAATCTACAAGCCACCAGGGCAGCCTTTGACCAATAAGTAGCAAAGTTCATAGTGTAAAGACTCCATGTTTTCTACCTCCACACAACTCTGAGGGAAAATACAGATGGTAAATGATAAGAATGATAAATACCATATTCAGAGTAGGGAGCATTTAGGGATGGTAGTTAGGGGAATAATGAGATTGGAAGAGGAAGCCATTAATTACATTAGACATACTCTTTTTTTTTTTAAAGCCAGGGTTGACACATGGGTGATCACTGTATTGGTCTTTATATAACTTTTATAGGTTTGTAATATCCTATAATATTCTGAAAAAATATATTGATGAAATAAGTACATGCTTTTCATTGGAATTTAAAACATGTCAGCATATTAAATATGTTAAGAGATCTAGCTTCCTCACATTTGTCATTATATACAGCAGATGTATCCAAACCCAGAACCCAAGCAGAAGTCCTTAAAACAAAAATTCTATAACACTATTCTCCCACTTCTCCTGCTGTCCCCATGTTGCTATTTTTGATCTAGCTCACCAACACACATACTTTTCCATACAGTCTTCCCAGCCTGGATTGCTTGGCCCCCATTTGAAGAAGACATGCAGATGCCTTGAATTATCCATCATCTTCATCTTCAACCTGATAGAACTCAGCCATGGGAAGCACACTTGTCTATTTCCTGATTGTTTCCAGACTCCTAAATGTTTATGTGATGAACTCTATCAATCAAATTCTTTATAAACTTGTACAAAATAACAACTTTTTAAGTGTATTGAGGAGATTGTGTCTTTGTTATTTCGATCCATTGCTGTATTTGTTTCCAGGGCTACCATAACAAAATTTCTCAAATTTGGTAATTTAATCAACAAAATTTGTCATATCATAGTTCTGAGGCTAACAGTCAGGGATCAGAGATGCTGCAGACTTGGTTTCCTCTGAGGGTAGTGAGGGGGTAATATGGTCCCTGTCTCCTAGCTTCTAGTTATTTGTTGGAAATCACCTTCGTCCCACCTTTCATCTTCACATGGAATTTTCCTACATGCATGATTCCGTGTTCAGACTAGTCCTTTTCATAAAGACACAAGCAATACTGGATTAGGGGCTCACTCTCCTCCAGCTTGACCTTATTTAACAGATTACATCTACAGTGACCCTACTGTACACAAATTCAGATTTTGAGATAACTGGGGATTAAGGACTTCAATACAGAGTTTTGGGGGAGATACAAATTTAATCCCAAAGAATTCCTTATGTCTAGGATCAGCAGCAATGAATGATTGGCTGTCCTTAATCTATAAACAGCCTTCTAGAAAACAGGCTTTAGTTTGTTCTTTTTAACCAAGCAAATCTTCCTTGAACTTAACTTATGTCAGTTAAAGACATTCTGATTTCTGTTTTGACTTGTGCCCCTTGTCATATGCAATATTCTAAGTAGTTTTCTTTTAAGTATTCTTTTCCCTACTTCTTTCCATTAAAATGAAGAGCATTATTTTCTACACAATGTAACCTTGGAACACTACTATAATTTTTCCCCTACTGGGTTCCTGTGACTAACAAATGCCAGGTTTATTTTGGCTTGCATATGAAGTTTGATTGCATGCATTCATAATTGAATTCCTTTTTGATATATTAATCAGAGCCATCATATCTCAAGATGATAATTAGCTGGCGAGTTGTGGCAAACATATACAAAGTTATTTATAGATAATCTCCCACTTTATCTCTGCTTATTAACATTGTCTAATAAATCATATAAATGTAAAAGTGACATAAGACCCAGACTAAATCTTTTATTGAAAGTGTGATATTTTTAAACATTCCCAGTGTCTGTGATTGAATGAATTTGCTGCTCTGTAATTTGACTTTAATATTTTGAAATGACCTCACAGATATTTTGCCATTAAACATGGAATAATGTTGTGTTATACATTCTTATCTTACATAATATCACCTCCGAAAATGCATTGCAATAATTGTATAAATATGACATTTCTATTTTCCCATTTACAGTTTCATTTACACTTTAGAAAACCAAGTTATCATGCAACACATTTGAACATTTTTATATTTAAATGCCTGTATATAAATAAATTGAAAGGTATTAACTGGTATAACTTCTTTTCTAGGCAGACTTGTTAAAAGCATCTGTCTACTTCAAAATATATAAGCGGAGAAAATTGGAGAACATACAACTGGAGCTTTCTGGTTAACTTTTAAATCTTTTTTTCTAACCAAAATTACTTGGATTGGTAGAGGAGAGAGTCAATTCAATGGAAATGAAAGAAAAAAGCATCTTCTATGGAAAACAACTTGGAAAAGCTGTTAAATAACATGGAAAGAATGGTGGATTGGAAAGCAAAGTGGCCCGCTGTCTGAATGATCAAAATATTTTCTGTATTTCTTACATTGTTCTTTGATGTGCTATGAGCTAATCACCTCAGCAACTTACCCAGCAACAGGTACCTCCTTAGAAGGTGCTTCAACTCAAGGCTGTGTTGACACTTTCATATCTTCTCAGAACCAATGAACAGGACAGGGATTATACTTGCCTTACAGAGAAAATGCTAAACTATATGTAACTATATCAATTTTTCCCATTAGACAAGGATCACTCAATTTCTCTCCCACTACAAAAAAAAAAAAGAAAAAGGTAACCAAATTTCTCTCCTGATTGATGTTTTACTGTTTTTGTGTGTTTGCACTGGGTACCTATGTATGATAGTTAAGTCATGACAATTCAAAAAGTTTTGTTTTTTTTTTTTGTAAATGAATGTAGCCACAAAACACTTGAGGCGTCCTACAGGTAGAAAGTTCTCTCATAGTCTTGCTTTAAGGTAAATAAGAAAAATTCAGGCCAAGTCTCCCCATATATTGACATTTACTGAACAAACAAAAGAGTAAGTCCCAAACCTCCATTGTTACAGTTTCTCCAAACATACTTTCTTGCTGAAGGAAGCTCAACTGACATCTTAAGGCTGAGATCCTATAGCCTCATTGTCCAGGCAATCAGAAATCCTAAAACTTTATTTCTTGAACCCTTCAGGATTATTTAGGAATTAAGAGTCATCCTTCAAGTGACAGCGTGCTGCAGGCTTCTCTGCACTCATATACCCAGAAATATCTCTAAAATTGTTCAGCCAATCAACATATCTTGAATGCGACTAATTCTGCTAGTGAAGATTTATTTTAATACTGATCATACTTGTTAACAATCTGCTAATCTGACCAAATAAATTCCTTTCCTGATATATATCATACTATCTGGTATCAATTCACATAAATAGCTGAATCAGTCATACCAGGTTCTGGGCTTCTTTTTAAAATGTTAGTCTTCCCTGAGCTCTATAATCCCAGTATGAGTAATATTCACACTAACTGTAGACCCTACCTTAACTTTTGGTAAATTCCGAACACTTTTTAAAGTGTCCTTCACTCTATTATCCTACTTTTTTTTTTCATTTTTTATGTTTATGCTAAGCTTTATGGTAACGAACATTCTCTTTTGTTTTTGTCTCTTTCTTCAATTCTTAGGTCGACAGATCTTTGATTACTTATCTTGTGCTACCTAGGAAATAAGCTTTGCTTTTTGTCTAGAGTGATATTTTCTGCAAGAGTAGTCTCTAGATTACTTCCTTAGGAAAAATCTGGGAAAAACTGTTAAAAATTCAGATTTCTGATATTACCTCTGATGTTAGTCTAAAATCTACAATTTTAGCAGACATTTTCCACCGACAGTTCTTCTACACAGGGATTCTTACACTCACATTCTATTTTAAATACTCCAGTTAAACAGCAAGATCCTTATTAAACTTTGTACAAGTTGATTTTATTTGGGATTTTTGCTTAAAACATCAACTTTTCAGCACATTGTGGAATTTTCATAAATATTCAATAACTGTAAAGTAAACTCTCAATTATTCAGGTGTGAATTAACTAGTTGATGGATTACTCAGGCCCTCGGCTTCTTGCAGCTTCTCCTTAATTCATTTGGCTATTTCTCTGGAGGACAGATCACTCATCTTTTGTAATTTGTTAGCATGTTTGATAAAAGACCCAGTTTCTGGGCATATTAAAATGTGGTTGGAGAATTTTCTGTGCAATCAGTATCTTATCTAAAAGGACCATCCTTTGTATAGAATAATAAGTAAGTGTTAGCTTCCAGTCAAACAAGGGCAGAGAAGACTGGCCTTTCCCCCTTGCTGTGAAACAAAGTATCTCATAATTACCTTCACAACTTAGCATGCATATTGTTAATTATCCATATAACACACCATAAGCATGGCTGGCATATTATAAATACAAATACAATTAAATGGAATAATCATCCATTAGTAGCTTCAAAATACCATTGACTGGTAGCTTTAGCTAAAATTAGGAAGAAATTAGAAAAAGGGGACAAAGGAGACCATTAAATCTCAGATACACATAAATACAGACATAGAAAATACAATATTTGGTCATCTGTAGCATGGAGATAAAAATAACTTACCTATTTGATCACTTTTTCCATGTCTTCTACCATCTTTCCGTAGAATTTTCCTAGGTCTTGTAGGATATTATTGCCAAACTTAGGCTGACGATTTTTATTGTATCAATATCAAATTTTCATATTCTTATATGAATGTAACTGTCTGGTTTTACAATATACAAGAAGATGGCCCATCTTCAAGTAACTTATAAACAAATCATGGGAGATCATAAGTCTTTATGCAGAAAGTTCATGATTTGAATGATGTATAAGATCTTAACGAATTGTTTGCATGTGCATACCACTCTAGTCTCTAGTTGAAAGTTCTTTATAAAATGCCACCACACACACACACACACACACACACACACACACACACACTTCTGTTTCTTTGAAATATTATGGCAGCCTAATTTTTTCAGCAGACCACTCTATTCATCTAGTAAGGATTCTTGGGCTTTTCACAGTACAGAGTTTTACTCATCAGGTCTGGGAGCTGTGGAAGGAAAAGGACCTTCAGAACAGCTACATTTAAATTACCATAGAAGATTGACTCAAGGATCTATATTAGTTTCTTTCAGGATCTTAACGAACCTTCTGTGGATTCAATCAGTTACTGACCAATCACTTTTTAGTTTATCCCCCAGAATTTTCTGTACTTGTGAAATGCAACTGATACCATTCATCTCACTGGTGTGGTTCATTCTAAACTTAGCCTGTCTGTATAACTAGCTTCGTATAAACAGAAAGTTGATGCTGGGACTGGGAGGAGCCAATCAAGGATCCAACTAATCAGCCTTTCTAGTAAGCTGTACAGACCTTGCAGGACCCAGGAAGAGAAAAGTTAGTGCCTCTTGTAAGCCTACTGGCATGCAGGCTGAAAATCACCAAACCCTCTCACCCTGTAAGCCACCAGCTGGTTTCGAGGTCAGCCTGAGCTGATAGCAACTGAGGGACAAAAAGCAACTGAAGGATTGTATTGTTAGGTTTAATTTATAGGCATGGGGTTGACAGTCTGAGCATGTATAGGAAGGATAACAGTATGCAGTATGGCAAATATGGGGGATTTTTTTCTGTCTTGTTTTTGAAGCCTAATAATGTTCTCACTGTTTTGTTTTATTCTTGTTTTTTTTCTTGTTTTTTGTTTTGTTGTTGTTTTTGTTTTTGTTTTTTGTTTGTTTTTCTTTTTGCTTTGCTCAATATTCTGTTTTGATTGGTTTTATTCTGTTTCGTTTTGGTCTGATTTTGCTATAACTGATGGAGTGGAAAATTACTGTGAAGACAACAAGATAAACTATAGCAGCCATTGTTGTTTTTCTATTACCTTGCTTTGATGTTCTGTACCAATTTCACTGCTGTGTTTTGATTGGATTTATTCTATTTTGTTTTGTTGGGTTTTACGATCTTTAAAATTAAAAAAAAACTTTCAACAGAAAGTTTCTGATGTTAAGAGGTATAGAATTTGACAAGAAGTTACATTAGTCACTCACTCTATTCAATTATTTTCTCTCTGTGTCTGTCTCTGTCTGTCTTTCTGTCCGTCTGTCTCTCTTTCTCCCCTATCATCCCAGAAAGAAGCTGAGAAGTGGTAGCAGTGGGAAGCTTAATGACAGATGAGAAAATATGTGAACTTTTATAATATGTTCATAAGGAAGTAACAGTTGAGATAAATATTTATCAAACATCTATAATACTTTATAATTAAACCTGGTTTTTTGACTGATTGCATAGTAGTATGTCAGAGTTATGTGTTGCAAAGTCTGGGTTAATGAGAGCATAATCAGTTGCATTTTTCAAGTGGCATGGTCCTTGATAAAAGACAAACATAACATGCTTAATTCACACATTGATTTGTTATTCTTTAATTTCAAATTTTGCTGTGCTCCTGGTATTGTTTACCTGGAAGATAATACTTTAAGAAACCTTTGACTTTGGATAAACTCAGGATGAAATTCCTTAATTCTTTAAAAATAAGTCTTTTGTGTAAGCAATACTTAAAAACTGCTGCAAGAGTCTTGGAGCAAAGGATGAAATTCCAGCATAGATTTTCAATGTCAAAAAAATAGAAGTATAAGCTGTGATTTTGATCATTTTCTATCTAAAAGGCTTAACTTCCTTCTCTATGCAGACTGTGATGTTGTTTAGAGTCTCATTTCAGTCTGATTTCTCTGACTACCCCACTGTGGCTACTGAGAACCTGATTTGGATTCACTGTGCACTGCTGGATTATGTAGTCCATCACTGTTCTTGACAGGGTGAGCACTTTGTGCATTCCAGAAGAAAAATGAAAGAGTTTCCAGGAATGTAGTTAAATCCCAATTAAATTTAGATCAAAAATTGTATTGTTCCTTTTCTGGCCAAAGCAACTAAATTATTATATAATAAGTCTTTTTCTATTCCAATTTCAAGATCCTGTTCTATTAAATCACCCAAAATGCTTTTACAAATGTACCAACTTCCAACTCTACAGAATTCTACTTTCTCCTGAGTTATTTCTTACCTTTATAAAATGGCCCCATCTTATCTTTATTTCCTCTCTTTGAATAGTGTTTTGCTGTTACTAGACCTTTTTCCAAACTATTCTTATTTCTGAAAATTAAGTGGGTTGTTTTTTTTTTTAAGACAAGTGATTTATTTACTATTCTTTCTTTCACTTTTTATAAGAGCCAAGGGGTGGGGGGAGTTAAAGAAACTCTAGATGAAATAGATAAATACCATTATTCATGAAAATGACATTGGAGGTGACAAGAGGCAAAATAGCTAAGTGTGCCGTGGAGAATGAAAGTGTACTGTTGTATTCTTGCCCTATGTTTCTCTAATTTTAAAAGAAAGACTGAAAGGAAACAGAAAAAGAAAGAAGGAAGGAAGGAGAAAGAAAGAAAAAAAGAGAGAAAAAAGGAAGGAAGGAAGGAAGAAAGAAAAGATTGAGAGGGAAGGAAAATGGGAGGGAGGGAAGAAAAGGAAGAGAGAGAAGGGAGGAAAACTGTGGGTAACATGTTTAAACATGTTGAAATAATGGCTCCTTAAATTCCGATGAAATTGATTTTACTGTTATCATTTTGTATAAATAACTATTTTCAGAGTCATGTAAGAACAGAAACTTACACGTTCCTCTAAAACGCTAAACTATTTTTCCCTCAAACTTATTTTGCTGAAGTGGATTTTTTATATCAAATTGTCAATCTTAAGGCTGAAAGTGTAGCTCAGTACTGTAACATTTGCCTAGACTAACATGAACACAGCAAACACACACACGCACATGCACACACACATCAGTTTTCACGCATTAGATTCCAAAGTGAAAAATCATTTAAGGAGGAGGATACTGAATTTTCATCAAGTAAAATTTCTCTAGATTTCATAATAGAAATGAGCAGACCTGAGGTCTGTACATCTGACAATTTGTAAAGCCTAGGAGGAAACTGGCTATTAACAGAGCCTTGTGAAGAATTCTCTGTTTAGATGAAGAAGATTTTTTATTAACAGAGCCTTGTGAAGAATTCTCTGTTTAGATGAAGAAGATTTTTTAAAGAATAATTACTCTCACGTAACTTTCCATCACCTGTTTCTGTTTATTTTCTTTAAAGTTGAAGTTGACTGTATTTGGTTTGTAAACTCCATTTCTGGGATATAATTTTCAATAAACTCAGTATGAAAAAACTTAAAAGATAGGAGACACAAAGTCAGGAAGATGAAAAAACAGGAAGAGATAATTGTTCTTAACCAGGAAAGGGAGTGACATGAATATTCAAGCAAATTTCAGACGGGAGGAAAAATTAAAAATCATTGTTTGAGTAAATAAACCTTCACTATTCACTAATGGAATATAAGCTGAATTAGCAGTTACTAGAATATAAACCTCCTTTGTGATTATCCTGCCATGTGTGGAAACGTCTTGATACAACCTCATATGATGGAAGAAGACCACAGGATCGAGTTGAGGCATTAACCCCACTGAGTCATATGTAAGAATAGGCTTAATAATGTGATGGCGAACCTTTTAGAGCTTTCAATATTAGCAGACAGCCGGCTGTGGTGCACATGTCATAGATTTGCCACCGCTGGTTTGGTACAACTCAAAGACCTCAAGTAAGTTTTCATAAGAAAAAGTCATGAATTATATTCTCTGTAAACTGGTCCCAGTGACAAATCCATCTTTGTCAGAATCTCTTTCCTCAAAATTGAACACACTTTTTAGGCCATGGAGGAGTAAAGGGCTCATAGCAAGCTAAGTGCATCGTAGCCAAGTTCAGCCCGACATGTATCTGAATATTCTAACCCAAAACTATCTCTTGCTTCCTAAACAAGTTTAAATTATAACTATCTGCTGTTAACAAGAATATGTTTTCTCCTTGATTTAGATGACATAACTTATATAAGTAGTATAGTATGGAAGTTTTTCTGGAAAAGTGTTTTTAAAATATTCCAAAGAAAAAGATGCATTTTATAAGACAGGGCTATACTTACAAGGATGCGCATGTAAACCAAGAGAAAGAAACCTCAAAGCTAAACAAATACCATGCTGGGAAAATATAAAGGCCTAAATGATTAAGTAGTGATTCATTTCCCTAGAGATCATGTGTGCATCAATGGTGATGAAACCATATTAACAACACTGCTTATCTAAGAATATAGAACTAGATTCAATCAAGTGTATGTATTGTCTAAATTTACTACCCACTTAATGATTTCAATTAGATACATTGATGTACAACTGTTCTCTTTCTGACTTCATAGCTCACTGAGGCAAGAATAGTTGTCATAGACTTCTTTTTAACACTTCATCCGTGTGAATATAGTGTTCAAGAATATTTGGTTACTTCTTTCTATAAAAAATAATTTTCCTGTTTAGGCAACAAAACAATTAACCTAGTCATTTTCTTAAATAATAAGACCTATATTTTGCATTTTCCACCTAAAAGAGATAGAAACTGATTTTCTCTAAGCAGTATTAGTTTCTGATGGTTTCTGCCAGCATTATAGCCCTTGTGACAGAGGAATCAGAAAAATTCAATTACTGAAAAGTAATGAAAAGTACAGTACAATGGCTTTTGATTATTGCACACATTTTAGGAAGTGGTTTTTTGAATCTAACAACTGACCGATGTGATTAAAAGGAAACCAGAACACCATTTGCTTAAGCAGACACTGTGTTTATTATTCACTGCTACCGTCTGGAGCACATCTCTAAAACCACAAGCTTGTAAGCACTGGTTCTCCATATCTTTCCATCCTAGTCCATCCCCTCTGATGGTACTGAGCCTAGGGACTTACACATGGCAGGCTAGTGCTCTGCCACTGAACTATGTTCTAAGTACCCAGGTCATCTATTTGAAGGCTGAGGTATGACCTATTTTTTAATCACTTCTTCAAGAATTGTCAGCCTAGAAGTGGGGTGTCTATTGGAATTCAAGGAGGTTTCACGAGCACTTAGAACCCTGAAAGATTCTAATATATCAAGACACACAATTATATGGGTATTCTATGCTCCTCACCACATGAAAATAAGATTTCTAGGGCATATTTTTAATGGGAGACAAACTCATAAATATCAAATCATTATTGCTCTTTTTGTCCCCAACAAAAACAGCAGAAAGCAATCAGAGACCTTTTTCAATTCTGCTTTTATGGTTACACAAAACATAGATCTGGTATGGCATGTTAAAGAGTACCAGAAACCAAATAGAAAGCTTTTGAGCTACACAATTCTTATTTTGCACCATAGACCAAAGACACCAAAGACACCAAATAGAAAGCTTTTGAAGTACATAGCACAATTCTTATTTTGCACCATAGAAGACCAAAACCTAACTTGAATAATATAATTTTGAGATTTCTTTCACAAAACACTAGCCAATATCTTTGTCCAAAACATTTGGTCTTTATAAACTCTGATTGTGAATTTATATACTGTACCTTCTAAGAGAAAAACTAATTTTCCATTGGATCTTTTAATTGAATGTCAGAAATGCTTATATAGATAAATTAAATCTTACATCAAAAATAGACTTTTGTTAAAACGATGTCAGCCTGCAGTCTTTTCACTGAAAAGGCAGAAGAATGACTGCCTTCTCCAAATTCTAAAATGTAGGCAGGAGTGAAAAAAAAAAAGATAGAGGTGATGAAAGGTAATTAGGATCTGTTTATACTCTTAAAGTAGAGTCTACAGTATTCCTATAGCTTTGGATGTGAGAAAAAGTAAAGGCATAAGGAAATTTCCCAGGCTTTCTGGGCAACCTATAAAGGAAGAATGTGTGGAACAACAGCCATAAAGAAAAAAATTGCTCAATTATGGATATGTTAAATATGATTAAATATGGATATGTTAAATATGGTTAAATTTGACCAAGTCGAGACAGTGAGCATAAATGTGTATGTATACACCTACACACACACACACACACACACACACATTAATGTCATTAGGGAAGAGGTCCACATTTAAAACATAAATTTGGATGTCTCTGGCACTTCAGTGTTATTCAGAGCTACACAATTTTAGCCAAGAAAATGAGATAAAAATGTGGGCATGCTATACTGAGAAGTTGAGAAGATGAGGAGGAAGACACTGG
Organism: Cuniculus paca; assembly: GCA_004365215.1. Classification (NCBI taxonomy): domain Eukaryota; kingdom Metazoa; phylum Chordata; class Mammalia; order Rodentia; family Cuniculidae; genus Cuniculus; species Cuniculus paca. The sequence goes on from RJWT010033186.1 coordinate 11,262, forward strand.
GAGGTGTCTGACCAGAGATGTAGGAAGAGTGGACCATAAGTAGTGTCCTAAGAGCCATGTGAAGTACTTTGAGGAAGAAGGACATCTCAAGAATATGGGATTGAAAAGTGATCATTTGATTTAGTAACAAGAATATAATTGATATCTTTGAAAATGTAGATTCAGTTAAGTGGTAGAGACAAAGGTTTGATTGGAATGGATTCAAGGGAAAATGAAGTTAGTTTGAAACTAGGACATAAAGATGACTCAAGATTTTAACTATAAAAGGACACAGAAAAATGGGGCACTAGATAGAAGGAGAAAGATCAGTAAAAGTTTTTACAAGGTGCTCATATGCTCATGGGAAGGAAAAATAGGTAATGTAGGAAGAAAGAGGAAACTTCCTGTAATTATATCCTTCAGTAGACAAGTGGGAATGGAGTGAAATGAACAAATGAGGTGACTGGCTTTAGAAAGGAGCATGAACTCTTCATCTCTGCTACTGAAAGATGTGGTCATGCCATTCTGTCGAGGCTCTTCAAACAGCTTGCATTTTCATAGTCATGTTGGAGATGTAACCAGCTGAAATTGAAGATGAAGGAGAAGGTGCTAGCAGTTTAACAAGTAAGGATATTATATGGAAAAATCACAGGGGAGACATAGAATAATCATCTAGGAAAATGAGAAAATGACTGATCTAGGCTTTTGCTATCCAATGTGGCAGCTATTAGCTATACTTCTTTGTTGAATACTGAAATGTGCCTTGTCCAACTGAGAAACTGAATTTTTAAATTTTATTTTATTGAAATTTAATTTTGATTCAAAAATTGATACTAATTTTTAGTCTTTTGAAAACTGTAAAGACTTCCAGGACAATGGCCGAAGAGTAAGCAGCAGAGTAAATAGTCTCTCTGAGGAACACAGGCCAGATGCTGGAATATAGCATCATGGGGAAGACAAGAAGGAAGTAAGTGGGTCCCCTGGACTCAGGATGAATCTAAAATGTGAATCGAAGCCCACAGAGAGAATAAAAAGAAAACCTTAAACAAAGAAGAAGGTGGTAGGTGGCAGTGCCTTAGCCTGGTGCCAGACTCACCTTATGAGAGGAACTGTTGGAACCTGGGGGCACATGGTCACAGTAACAGTGACTGCTTATGATCCCAGGGGCCTCTGCAAAGAGACACAGTGGTGGAAGAGAGCAGTGGACGTGGAGGACTGCACAGGCTGGCAGTGAGTACAGAGGACTCAGTCCTTCCATGAGGGAGAGTGATTGACTGGGAGCCATTTTGGAGTCTGGCAGGATGAGTCTGGACCCAAAACTGCTGCCAGCTTCCTCCAGCAGCTCCTAGTTGGGTGCAGACCCATGGAAATTGCTTGACTGAGTCCCACCTCTGTGGGCATTCCAGAGGTCATTGCATAGTTTCCCTGCCAGCTCAGGTCCATGGATTCTGGCCAGCTCTGCCCCTGTGCACATTCAAAGGGTCATTGTGGGCTGGTACCCAGCTCAGTTCAGAAGCACAGGTAGCCTTGCACCTGTGCACACTCCACCAGCTATAGGGGAGTCAGCCTGGGTTGCATAAAATCAACAGGCAGCCTTGACCCACACACCAAAGGACCAACATCAGATACCCGTAGCTGGAACTGGCTAGAGAAACCAAACAATCTCGTTTCAGAGAAATTGTAGCCAATGCAGGAAGTGCCTGGGACTCCACTACCCACATGTCCAGAAGAACCCAGAATATGTCAAGATAAAGAAGGAAAAGGCAGCCTCTGGCACCCAACCCAAGCAGAGCAAGTCCAGGAAAGGTAAACATAGGAGAGATCAGGAGTTGCACACCTGAAATGTCTGAAGTAATGGCAACTGAAGTAAAGAAACAACTTCATGAGGCTATAAAAGAAATTAGAACAGAAATACTATCTCAGGTAACAGAAGAAATGAAAAGCATACTAAAAGAATTGCTAAGCACCTCTAAAGAAGACATAGATTAAAAAAAAAAACAGGAGGATAGGAAAATGAAGGAAACCATGAATGAACAATATAAGAGAGATTTAGAATGTGTAAAACAGATTCAAAGTGATATCCAGGAAATTAAAAACTCCACTGAAAGCTGGCAAAACCATGTGAAAGAAACTGAAGATAGACTTTTAAACCTTGAAGACAGGTTTGCAACTTGCAATTGTGAAAGGAAAGATCTCTTAAAAATAACAAGGAACCAGGAAGTAACAATTCAACAGCTGCAAGACAATGCAAAGAAGCATAACTTAAGAATAAAAGATGTGAGTGAAAAAGCAGGGGTCAAGACAAATGACATCAGGAGTTTATTTGCAGAAATAATTTCTGAGAACTTCCCAAGCATGGGAGAAGGAAGTGACATTCAAATAAGTGAGTCATATAGAACTCCAGCTAGCCATAACCAAAACCAATCTACACCCAGACATATAATAATCAAGATCCAAAAAATTCAACATAAGAACAGAATATTAAAAGTTGTTAGAGCAAAGAAACAGATCACCTATAAAGGAAAACCCATCAGAATCAGAGCAGACTTCTCAACACAAACCATCAAGTCAAGAAGAGGCTGGAGTGAAGTATTACAAGTCCTGAAAGAAAAGAACTTCCAACCCAGACTGATGTACCCTGCAAAACTTTCTTTCAAAATTAATGGAGAAACAAGATACTTCCATAACAAAGAACAACTCAAG
>RJWT010033187.1:0-13970 GCA_004365215.1 Cuniculus paca
CTACCCACAGGCCAAAAAAAAAAAGAAGAATATGAACTTAACATTTTGCCAACCCAAATTGAACAACACATAGTTAATTAGCACTTCCCTCATGCTGTCTGCGCTTAACTCTGCAGAGAAAGAGAGTGAGAGAGAGAGTAGCGCGAGCTCTGCCCCAAGACCGCTTCCTGGATAGCGTGGCCGTGCTCGTGTTGCGCCCTGCCTCCCCTGTGATTTCTCTCCGCGTGAATTTGCTCCAGTTCCCTCCCCACAGCTTTGTGGGAAAACACACCAGTCCCTGAAAGAATAAAGCTCTGGCTTTGAACGTTTTTCTTTCACTCTACTGCCATCTACTGGAAACAAAAGAGAATTCCGAGCCCTGCTGAAAAACAAATGTGTTTACCTGGACACAAAATGCGCTTTACCAGAGAATAAGCGTTTAGAAGCTACCTACTAACGTGCCTGGGATCTAGACTCCCTGCACAGGCTTCTCGTGCTGACGCAACACCCACATGTTTCATTCCAGCTACGTGGGAGGCTCCTGGCAAGAAGACTGCGAATTTGAATCCAGCCAACTTTTCAAGATCCTGTCTAAAAATGTAAAAGTTCGGTGGTGACGTGCCCTGGGTTCGAGCCTTGGTACCCAAGAGGCAAGGCTCGCTATGTTGACAGCTTTGCAGCCGGTGAAGGGATCAGGTCCTGCTCAGAGCCAGTGGGCAGCCACAGAGAAGGTGGGGCCCACTGAAGGGAACTTGGCTCTGTATCTGGTGGCCAGGCCCACTTCTGGGGCTCCTTCTGGAAACTTTGCTTTCTGGCTGAACGTTCGCATACTAGAAGCATGGTCCCCACTGTGGCAACAGTGAGACGTGGCTGGACCTCTGTGAGGTAGGGCCTAGACAGGTGTGCTAGCGCATACCTTTAGTCCCAGCACTTCAGGAGGCTGAGGCAGAAGAATTGAAATTTCAAGCCCTGCTTGAGCAATTTAGCATCTTAGTGAGATCCTGAGCAAAAGCCCTGGATCCAATCCCCAACACTGAGGAAAAAGAGAAGAGGCCTATGAGCGGCACCTTCCAAACAGATTAATATAGTTTTTGAAAGATGTTGAGTCATCGTACAAAGGGCAAGCCCAACCCCTGGTCACTGACTTCCTGCCTTGCCTGTTATCCCTTCTACAGGCCGCTGTTCCCTCGCTCTTCCTCTGCCAATCAGGACGTCCTCCCCAAGACGCTGTCCCCTCAGCTGAACAAACGGCTCTGCAGATCCCGAGCCTCAGCCTGCACAGTAGTAGAAGACGGACTAACGCAGAGAACTGGGAACCTAGAAAGACAAAGGATGTAGGGGAGGGCTGGGGATGTCGCTCAGTGGAACTCGCCTAGCGTCCGTGTGGCCATGGATCAATCTCAAGCACTGTGAAAAGAAAAAATATATATAAGATAAATGCACACAGGAATAAATGCAGGAATGATAGGAGCCACAGAAGACATGAGTAAAAAGCTGTCTGCATCCTTTGTTTTCTTTTGCTTTGCTTTTGCCTGGTATCTTTTCTCCCCAACCTCAGATCTATGTTCCTTTTCTTGACAGATGAGTACTGTCACTGTCTAGAAACCACTGTCAGTCTTTCCACTCAAATAAACATTACTTCTGTTTATCAAGCACAGAGGCATCGATAGGAGCCACGCAGTCTTGGACGCTACATGAGCACATGTTACACAACATTGCTTCTGCCTTAGCAACTGAGGTCCCAGGGCACCATGCAATGCCAGAAGTCAATCGCTTTTTAGAAACCATAAAGCTAGCTAGATAAGATGTAGATTCTAACTGCCAGGCTAAATCTTAGAAATAATGTTCTTTTAAAAAAAAGAAAGCAAATTTGCTTTGCTTCCTAGTTAGTGTGGCTATTTCGTGTTTGTTCATGGTGCTGGGGATTGACACAAGGGCCTTGCACATGCTGAGCATGCTCAGCACCACCAAACCACCTCCTGAGTCAATATCCTGATGCTAAATCTCCTTTCCCACATTTTCCTACTTGGAAATTACACTCTGCTGTTCATGGCTCAGATCAAGTGACAACTGTGAGTTTCTGAGTCTTGGACCTCAGTATAACAAACGTTCTGAAGACGTCATTTTAAAAATTACTTAAGACTAGAAAGACAGATGATCAGAAACAGGGAAGACTTTTTGGAGACAGGGAAGGGGGTGGGGAAGGGCTGAAGGAATGTGATGGGGAAAGGGGATAAAAACAATCAAGATCTGACAAATATGGACTAGTTCCCCAAACAAATGTAATTATTATGTGTCACAAATGTATATTACTACAACAATAAAAGGCATAAAAAGATTGTAAGAAGATAGCAGAATCTTTAAAAAGAGATATAGGAAGAAAAACAGTTTTCTAACTGAAATTTGAAAAAGCTCTTCCTGAAGCTGATATGATTCATTACATTAATTAAGTACATTAAATGGAAGCATTAAAGCAAGCTCAATTCTCTCCTTAAAAATCAAGAGGAAAAAATAATGTTTTGTAAGTAACTCTTGAGTGGGTTAGTCCGCAGCAGACGGAGGCACACAGGCAAACTGGAACTCTGGTCCTCTAGGTGTGTTTGTAAAACAGCGCTGCTGCCGCTGCTGCTGCCAGTGGCCCACACATACTGTGAGGCCAGCCTTGTTTTGGAAAGCACATCATCACTCTGTAAGGATCCACACCTTCTTTGCTTTATTTGGTTCTCCAAGCATTCTCTCAACACAGACAGGATACGGTACTCTCCTGAGTACAAGCCTCAAATGTTGCGGCATGTGTTTGTTTGTTTGGTACTTTTTGAAACTAGGTCTCATTATGTATTCAGCCTGGGCTTGAACTCACAGCAATCATCCTTCCTGAGCCTCCCTAGTGGTAGGGTTATAGGCCTGTGCCACCATACCTGGCTCTGTGGTGGCTTTTAAATGTGGAAGCTGGGCTCATCCCTGACCCCTGTCCTCCTCAGCCTCCCAATGTCAGGGACACAACACCTGCTCCAGCGCAGGGCCTGATGTCTCCGCCATCTTCTACCAGGCCATCACAGTCCTGGAGCGAATCCTAGACAGTTAATGCAGTGGTGTCTCCACTGAGGGTCTCTAAAAGATTTGGTGGAAACAGTGTGCAGCTCTGAGCACAGCTTGCTCTCCGCCTGTGGCCACGGGAAACCTGAGGAACAGAAGCCTCTGGGCTTCACGCCCTTCTTTTGTAAGATGATCTTGTAAATCTACGCGACTTGTCAGGCAGTGGGTTTCAGATGGTGAGACCAGGGATAAATAGCTTTGGAAAACAACAAATTTTTTTTTAATTTTGGAAATGAGTGGGCTTGCCAACTCTTTATTGTTTAAAATAAGTTAAAAATAATGACAACTATAACTAATCACTCTTTCTTCCACCCTGGGAAGAATTGGCATAGAGATTCAGAGAGAATGTTTGGAAACAGCATGGTTAGGGCCTGGGTCAAGTGCTCCACACCACTTGCACGCGCACAGTAAGAGAACTGCAGCTGGACACTCTCTGCCAGCTGGATTTAACAGCCGTACCTGCTGCCAGTCAGCAGAGCCACATGTGAGAGACGCTCCCTCTAACACCACAAAGCTGAGACCCAGTCCTGTGATCTGGCACCTGCTCCTCAGAGACGTTTCTGGGGCCTGCAAGGTGGGCAGCTCAGCCACTGCCCAGAGAGCACTAGCATGAGTAAGGGCAGACTCTTCTGATAACCTCAGGAGCATGTGCTCTGCGTGCCAGAGTGCACTGCCTTTTCATTTTGTACTTGAAATTTTTGTCCACTTAATGCCAATGGAAGTCACCAGAGAGCTGACAATGAAAATCTGAAATCCAACGGATACACAAAGCCATCAACATCAAACTTACACAAACTTCCATCAGTGACCACACTTTCAGAGAAAGGTTAAATTCTAAAGATGATCTCCCTTAGCCTTGGTAAAGAGTGAGCACATGAATGTTCAGCATTTTCTATTGCTCAGATTTGCTGTGTAGTAGGAATCAGCTTCCCATGGACACACTTTACTGGGGAGGGGGAGTACTACTAGTCCAGGCCGCCCTTGAGCCACCACGTAGCCCAGGGTGGGCTCAAATTCATGATCCTCCTGCTACTGGATGCTAGGATCACTAGCCCATGCTACCATGCCTGGCACAAGGACAGCAGAACCGTCTCTTTCCTGAGCATCTTAGTTTCTTTTCTGTTGTTGTGCCACAACACATGAGACTGAGTACTTTATAAAGACAAGGGATTTGGTTAGCTCACAGTTCTAACCCTGGTGTCTTCCCCACTCTAGAAGGGCTTTCTGGCTACATCATGACATGGTATACAGCCTCACAACAGAAGAGCAAGGGGAAGAGGTCACATGATTGGACAGGAAGCAAGACAGGAAAGACAACTGACCCTGCTTCTAAAACTCATCCTGACAGATCCCTTCCAGGACCCCTGCACACAAGGCCATGCCTCCTAAAGACCCTATCACCTCCATGCTGTCACACCAAAGACTAAACTTCCAGCCTGTGAACCCTGGGGGACGAACCACACCCCATCCAAACCATAGCAAGCATTGCTCCCGATGGAAGGCTGCCGGTCCCGGTGGCACGAAAGGTACTTTCAGGAGCAAGCCAGCCCACATTCGGGTTTCCAGTAGGACGGATCCTGAGAGAGAAGCCATTACGGTGGTGTCCACTTAGCTGGGCATGATGGCTCAAGCCTGTAGCCCCAGAACTTTAGGAGGCTGAGACAGGAGGATCACAAGTCTGAGCCCAGCCTGGGCAACCTAGCAACTTAATGAGACTATAAAAACAGAAAAAGAGCTGGGGGTGTAGTTCTGTTTTGAATTCAATCTGCAGTACCACAAAAAACTGCCCAATGACTGGACAGGCAATTCTTGATTTGTGTGCGTGCGTGTGTGTGTGTGTGTGTGGTGTGCTGGGGATGGGCCCCAGGGTATGTTAACAAGCACTGTACCACTGAGCTAACCCACCCCACAGTCCTTCATTCTTGATTTCTGTCGTTGATTCTCCACTGGGCTACAGAACTGACTCCGTGTCTTTGTGCATGCCCCCCCTTATGCCCAGGAAGACACTCAGACTTCCATGCAATCTCAGACATTTCCGGAACTGTCCTTAGACAACAAATTGCTAGACACGTGATGGAGCACTATCCAGGCTTAAAAAGGAAGGAGATTCTGACACATTCTACAACCCAATAAAGCTTAAGTGACAGCACTGGTCATGAAAAGATAAACACAGCATGATTCCACTTACATGCAGTACTTAGGGTGGCCAGGTTCATAGAAACATTCAGAAGAATGGCTGTGGTCAGGAGCCAGGGATGGGGATGAGAACTGACTGTTTCATGAGCACAGATTTTCAGCTGGGGACAATGAAGGAGCTGTGGAGATGGATGATGGTGACAGTTGCACCACAATGTTAATGCACTTAATGCCCTGAACCGTGCAGTTAAAAATGGTTAAGCCAAGCCAGGCCTGGTGGCGCATGCCTATAATCCCAGCACTCAGGAGGCTGAGACAGGAGTTGTGAGTTCGAGACCTGCCTGGGCTACAAAGTGAGCTCAAGGCCAGCCTGAACGGCATAGTGAGACCCTGTCTCAAAAAGACAAGGGCTGGGGGTTTAGCTCAGTGGCCTAAGTGCCTGCCTGGCAAGCACAAGGTTGTGAGTTTGATTCCCAATGCTGCAAAAAAAAAAAAAAAAAGAAGAAGAAGAAGAAGAAGAAGAAAAAAAAATGGTTAAGCCAGTATCTTTTATGTAACGTGTATTTACCACAAATTTTGAGCTGTTTCTTAATAGGAAAGCCTCCCACTTAGCCTGATTGTTAGACTACAAACAGATTTGACCATTTACTATCAGTGCTGAGACTGTAGTGAAACCATCCAGGGCCTCTCAGGGCACTTTCAGCAAAGACTGGAAGCAACCCAGCCCTGCTGCCTTGCCCATGTGGGTCTAGGAGGAAGGACCTTGCCGTCCTGACATGTTCAGCTCACAGCCAGACTGGAAGGACAGCGTTCACTCCATCTCCATGCCATCCCCAAGGAGGCAAAAGGCTCAGCTGGTGGTGATGCTGACAGTTACAGGCCATGGGCTCCTGATGGCCAGGCCCTGGGCTGCAGCTCCCTGTGGCTGGGCTTAGCTTTGTTAGGGAAGCAGAGTGAGCATCAACACATCAAAAACTCCCTTTCTGCCCCACCCCCACTGCATAGCTACATCACATCACAGTGCACAGCCTCACAACAGAAGAGCAAGGGGAAGAGGTCACATGATTGGACAGGAACTCCGTCAGTTGTCTTTTCTATCTTGCGAGTCAGACTGGCCTCATGGAAGAGACCTGACTGAATTTGGTTTCTGATTTCTCAAAGTAGGGGGTTCACTCCTGTCCTAACTGAAAGATTTTCTCATCTCCACAAGAGCTGGCCTGTTCTAGGTGAAAACTGAAAAGTCGGTCCCTTTTCAGCATCATCCTCAACCCTCTCTTGGTTGGCAGGGAGGGGCAGAAATGAGAAGTTAGAGCATAAGGGTTTCATCCCCCAAGCCCCCATGAAAAAATCTTCTAAAAATATCAAAAGTAGGATAGACTCTCAAACACAAAATCTCTTCCAGCTGAACACATTTAGCTTTATACAAAACTCACTACCTCATTTCATTTTGTCCAAACAGAATAATTTTCTAATTATCATCAGTCCATGAACCTGCGTTTGACGAAAACTGCACAGTATCCCTCTAATGTATTGTTTCACTCTACCATTCTATTGGCACAGTAGTTCCCGCTTACTCATGGGTCATAAGTTCCAAGATCCCCAGGGGATTCCTGACACCATGGACAGTACCTATGGTGAAGTTTAATTTATAAACTACACACCATAAGATAGGAACAAGAATAACTACTAAGACAGCTATAATAATACTTTGATGAACATCACATGAATGTAGTCTGTCTTTCAAATGTGTCACCGTGCCGTACTCCCCTCTGCATGGTGTGAGATTAACAGTGCCTGCACGGTGGGAGGATGTGGATACCTACTGTAGCAGAAAATGCTGCTCCCCAGCCAGGATACTTCAGCCTGTTAGTTGCCCAGGTAATAGTTCCGGTTCCAGTTCCTGTTACTTTTGCTTCTTAGAAAGGGCTGGTCACTGTGACGCCTAGCTGGTCACTATGATGCATATTGTAAGAACTAATCCCCAACTGACAAGCCATTGTGCCTCTGTGCTTCCTGCTTGCTTATCTTAGACCACCAGAGATCAGAGCCTGATATTCTGGGAATGACCCTGATCAGTGCCTGTTGACATAAACAAATCTGCTCCCAGATGCTGGGTATCATTTCGGTGTTTCTTCTTGCCATTGCAATACATCCTGTGGTGTCACACTGTCCTAGGTAACACTGGCCTTCTAACAACAGGTCAGAAGGAGGATTGTTGAGCCACACAATGCAGTCAACCACAGGTAACTAAAGCCGTGGAGGACTCTAGCACTGAGTGTTTGCTTCTGCTTCTGCCATCATTCCCAGAACTTCAGTAACTGGAGGAAGTGACACAAAACTAGAGTGGAAACCGGGGTTAGTCAGCTTTCTATGCCTGTAACAAACAACCAAGATGATCAGCTTCTAAAGAGAAAAGTTTTATTTGGCCTTACTGTTTTGGAGCTCTCAGCCTATCAGAGCCTGTTGGGCATGGTGTTTTGGGACTGTAGCTGGGCAGCACACCAGGGTGGACTTGGGTGAGCAAAGCCACTTACCCTGCAACCCAGAAGCGAGAGAGAAACAGGAGGGACTGAGGTCCCACAGCCTCTTAGAGGGCACACCCTCAGTGACTCAGGCCTCCCATCGGGTCCCACCCTGAAGGTGCACCACCCGAGCTGGAAGTGGCCCGAGCTGGAAGCCAAGCCTAACACAGGAGTCTGCAGGGGACACAGAAATTCGAACCACAGCGGGGCCTTTCACAGCACTCTATGCAGATAAATACTTGACAGATTTCTTTTTTAAAAATGCCACCTGTTGCACTCTTGACCTCCAGTGTCCCCTGAAAATGGCAGAAACCCAACTGACACAGCCTATTCTCCTGTGCCAGCATGATTCAGGTACTAATGGGACCCGAAGTTCTGTTTATCTGAACCCAGAGTTCACTGGATAGAGACACTCACAAACACATAGAAAAAATAAAAATACCCAGAGTGGCACAGCCCGAGGACTGCCCCAAGAGTGATTTCGCCATCGGCACCAGATTATTTTTACTTCATGAGACTGCCCCCAGACTCAGGTTTCTCTGGTTCATCTCTTTTGTGTTGGTTTGTATTTATTAAACCAAAATTATCGTTTTTTCCTGAGGCTTCTGGCTTCATTTCACACATCCACCAAAGCTAACATTAAGCCTTCCTCATGTTCTTCAGATGTTCAGGTTCATCGCCGCTCACACGTTTCTCTGCGAATCCTGAGCTCATTGTCCCCATCCACATTCCCAACAGAAGGAAGCACAGAACTTTCCAGGTCCCCATTTCCACAGAAAGAGCTCTTCTCTCCCTGCAAGCAACTAAAGCATTTTTCAGCTGCTAGGTCCTCTACTGTTCTCAAAAGAGCAGCAGCCAAAGCAACTACAAGAACAGATGCTTCAAAGATGCCCCGAGGACCACCACGGCTAGCTCACAATTACAAATGCTTGGGTGGGCGGAACATCTGAGTCACCCTTTTTCCTAGAAGGGGAGTGTCACTAGCCAACTCACTGCGTGCCTCTGTGATTTACATTCTGGCTCCAGAACCAGTTCTCAGTGCGCTCTGTCTGGAAACTGCAGCTGATTTTATCTTCACTGTCACGAACACTCAACACATCCTGCAATCATCTTAATTGTCAGCTACCTGCAGCCTCAAGAGCTGTTAAATCCATATTTTGTTTTGGTTTTGTTTTGTAGTGCAAGGGACTGAACCCAGGGCCTCAAGTAAGGGTACATCAAACGCACTCAGTATCCCCAGACCCCTCAAGGACAGGCGCGTACCTCCAGCCTGGCGCGTAGGTCCGCACTGTGAACTCTTGACTACAGAGGTGCTGTGGCTGTGTGTGCACATGAGGGGAGAAGGAAGTAGGTAGCACAAACCCTGTGTTTCTGGCCTTGGTTCTCCAATGCCTGGAATGATATGAACTTAGCAATCATTGACTTTTGTGGCAAGCAAATCTAGGGTAAGCGAAAAAACGAAGCAGTCTGGGAAATTATCAGTTATCCCAAATGAAAGTAAACTGAGGGCTTTTGCATTTTTAAAATTTTTATTGATTCTTTTTCTTTATTATTACATGATATATTTTGCTTCTTTGTTTCCCACTCCCATTCTTTCCTTTCAACCCCTCTTCTCCTCCTTATTTACAAAATCTTTGATTCTATTTTTTTCCTTCTATTATTTTTTTTCTTGTTCCTTCTTTCCTTTCTCCTTCCCCTCTCCTTTGTTCCCCCTCTTGTTTGAATATTTTCTCCCCATTTCCTAGTACCTATTATACATTTTGTTGCTTATTTGTACTTTTGGTTTCTCACACCAGAGAAACAATGCAGTGTTTGAACACATGTGTCTGATTTATTTCACTTAAGAGTATGGTCTCAAACCGCATTCATTTAGCTAGAAATGTTTCATTTATCCTTCTTTATGGCAGACTAGTACTCCATTGTATAGAAAAAACTACATCCTCTTTATCCATTCATCGGTTGATGGGCATGATGATGTGGGCTGTTTACAAAATTTAGTGATTACAAACTGCTGCTATGAACATGGCGTGCATATATCACTATGCTTTTAATTGTTTCAGGAAGATACCAAGAAGGGGAATAGCTGGGTCAAATGGAACCTCTAGTTTTAGTTTTTTGAGGAATCTCCACACTGAGTTCCACAGTGGTTGCACCAGTCTACACTTCCACCAACGGTGGAGAAGAGTTCCTTTTTCCCCATAGTCTCCTCAGCATTTGTTACTGATTGATTTCTTGATAAGAGGCATTCTTTCTGGAGTGAGATGGAACCTCAGCATTGTTGTAATTTGTGTCTCTCAAATAACCAATGATATTGAACAGTTTTTCATATATTTATTTGTCATTTTTACTTCTTCATCTGAGAAATGTGTATTCATCTCAGATGGCCATTTTTGGGTTGAGTCTTTAAATTTGGGGAGTTTGATTTTTTTTAGTTCTTTATATACTCTAGATGTTAGTTGTTTGTCTAGGGAAGAGCTGATGAAATTATTTTCCCACTGTGTGGGCTGTCTCTTCACTCCATTGCTTTCTTTTTCTATACAAAAGCTTTGTAATAAAATGAAGTCCCAATTGTTAATTTTCTGTGAGAGTTCCTGTGTGATTGGGGTTTTGTTCATAATGACTGCCTACACCAGTGTCTTCGAGAATTTTACCTACTCTATTTTCCAGCAGATTTAGTGTTTCTGTTTTAATATTTAGATCTTTGATCCATTCTTATTTTAGTTTAGTACATAGTGAAAGATATGGGTATAGTTTTTTGTTGTTGTTGTTGTTTTGCTTCTTGGGTTTTTTTGGCGGTTTTGGTCTTTTTGAGACAGGGTCTCACTATGCAGTTCAGGCTGGTCTTGAGCTCACTTTATAGCCCAGGCTGGTCTCGAACTCTCAAAGATCTTCATGCCTCAGCCTGCTGAGTGCTGGGATTACAGGCATGTACCACCATGCACGGCATATATGGGAATAGTTGTAATCTTCAGCACTTGGAAAGCCAGTTTTTTCAGCACCATTTATTAAAGAGACTTATCTTTCTTCCAGTGAAAGTGTCTGCCTCCCTTGTCAAAGACAAAGTGACTGAGTGTGCCTGGAGTTGTTTCTGCAGCTTCTATTCAGTCCCACTGATCCTCAGGTCTGGTTTTTGTTTTTGATTTTGGGAGTTTTGCTTTGTTTTGTTTTTTGGTTTGGTTTTTTGTTTGTTTGTTTTGTTGTTTTTGTTTTTTGAAAGTACCATGCTGTTTTTACCACAGTAGCTTGAAGTAGAATTTCAAGTCGGGGATTGTGATGCCTCCTGCCTTGCCTTTGTTGCCTAGAATTGCTTTAGCTTTTCTGGGTCTCTTCTAGTTCCAAATGAGTTTCAAGATTGTTTTCTCTACTTCTGTGAGATATGCTGTGGAATTTTGATTGGAATTGCATTAAATCTATATAACAATTTTGGAAGTATGGCCATTTTCACTATATTGGTTCTTCCTACCCACAAACAAGGAATATCTTTCCATTTTAGGATATCCTCTTCAATCTCCTTTTTCAGAGTACTGTAATTTTCAATGCAGAGGTCTTTTACTTCCTTTGCTAAATGAATTCTTAGGTATTTCAATTTTTGGATGCTATTGTGAAAGATGTTGTTTCCCTAATTTCTCTTTCAATGAATTTATTTTTGTATGGGAATGCTATTGATTTTAGAATGTTGACTTTGTATCCAGCTATGCTTCTGAATTTGGTTATTAAATCTAGAAGTCTTTTGGTGGATTTTTTAGGGTTTTTCTATGTAGAATATTATGTCCTCCACAAATAACAACAATTTAACTTCTTAATTTCCTACGCTTAATCTTTTTATTTCTTTCACTTGTCTAATTGCTCTGGCTAATGTTTCCAGAATGATATTGAATAAGGGTAGTGACAGCATATATCCTTGTCTTGTTCCTGACTTCAGAGTGAAAGCTTTCAGATTTTGTCTATTTAGTATGATGTTGGCTGTAGGTTTGTCATAGATGGTTTTCATCAGATTGGGATAAAGACCTATTCCAATTTTTTTTTTTTTTTTTTTTTGCAGCACCAGGGATTGAACTCATGACCTCACGCTTGCCAGGCAGGCACTTAGGCCACTGAGCTAAATCCCCGGCTATTCCAATTTTCTATGGTGTTTTTATCATGAATAGGTGTTCAACTTTTTCAAATGCTTTTTCTGCATCTAGTGAGATGATTATGTGTTTTTTTGTCCTTTGTTCTGTTGATACAGTGTATTACATTTATTGATTTGCATATATTGAACCATTCCTGTATCCCTGGGATGAATCCCACTTGGTCATGGTGTACAATCTTCTTGATGATTTACTGCACTCGGTTTGCCAGTATATTACTAAGGATTTTTGCATCAGTATTCAATAGGGAGATTGACCTGTAGCTTTCGTTTTGGTTAGGCCCTTCTCTGATTTTGATGCCAGGGTAATGCTTGTTTCTAGGAATGAATTTGGAAGTATTTCTTCCCATTCAATTTCATTAAAGAGTTTGAAAAGTAATGGTGTTAGGTCTTCTCTAAATTTCTTATCCATCAGGGCCTGGGCTTTTCTTTACTGATAGGTTTTTAATTACATCTTCAATTTCATTTATTGATATTGGGTTATTTAGGATTTTTATATCTTCTTGATTAAACTTTGGTAATTCATGTATGTCTGGGGATCTGCTCATTTCTTCTGTGTTTCTATCTTATTAGAATACAGATTCTCAAAGTAGGTATTGATGATCTGGATTTCTGCCATATTTGCTATGGTTTCACCCTTAGTTATGGCTTGTTTCTTAATGTTCCCCCAAAGCTTCATGCAGTCATAGGCAGGACTTTTTCAGGGGTTTTTTGCTTCTGCTTTTGTCTTTTTGAGACAGGGTCTCACTATGCAGTCCAGGCTGAATTTGAGCTCACTTTGTAGTCCAGGTTGGTATCGAACTAGCAATGATCCTCCTGCCTCAGCCTCCGGAATGCTGGGATTACAGGTGTGAGCCACCACACCTGGAATTTCAGGGTTTTTGAATCTAGAATGTGGGGCTGATTCACAGTGCAATGATAGGATTAAGGCTGGGTGATTCTAAATCAACCCACTGTTCAGTTAGGCACCGCCCTGATCCTGGTAACCTGCATACAATATAAGGGACAAAAAGAGGCTGGTCTTCTCCATGGTTAGCTTGCTTTTGCTAGCTTCTGTTTGCCATTATTATTAAAGGAAAGAGCCATGTGAGCCAGTGACAAAACATGCTATGCAAACTGCCACTGAAGCATGCCCGAGCCCTATGAGTAACATCATGAATGTTCGATTTCATCAAGATTTCTGTTGCCTTCACCAGATTTTCAACACTATGAGACATGGGATGAGGTCAGTCTACCTCACAGGCCACTCAGCATTTGCTGAATAACCACAAATGAACAATTAATTCTAGAACAATGTTTTAATAATTGAAGTATTCTGTCTCACTGATGTTCCTAAGATTTGAAAATGTGCTCTACAGATACAATTTTTTTTTTGCTTTATACAACACATGTCAGATTCTAAACATAAAGTATAGGGAGCCATTGAAGCTGGAGATTGAGCACGTGTGTGGGGCTAAAGCAAGGCCAGCCCTGAAAACACAGAGAGCCCAAAACAAGCCACATAAACAAGGCTTTCCAGCTCCAAGAAGGCAAGGGGCCAAGGCCACCCAGGCAAACAAGTTGCTAGGCAGCAGGGTTGAAATTGACATTCTTCTTTGGGAGTGTATGGAGTATATAAATAAATGTGCAATAGTGGTTGAGCAGTTCCTTCTCTCTGGACAGGAGAGTAAGGGCTCCACCTGACCCCAGCTTTGTCTCTTCTTTATTTTCTCATCCTCTCAGTCCTTGCCCTGGGAACATCTAGAGCTACAGCTGGTCACTATAAATGGCCCCCAAACAGGGACTGGGGTAAACAAAAACAATGGGTGAGGGGACAGTTCTCATTTGTGTGCAAAGTGGGGAGAAATGAACAGGTAGTGGTCAATATTCATCTTTGGAGTGAATTGATATTGCCATCATCAGGGGCAAAACTTGGGGATAAAAAATGAGACCATTAGGGCTAGAAAATAAAAGGAGGTATATTGATTTCATTAATGATATAATTATGGAACAAACAAATCCTAAACAATTGTGGATGTATATGGAATTGTTGGTTATGTGCTTGATTCTAGTATTTACATTTTTGTGGTGGATTTGGATTAGACAGGGCCTTAATAATCATAAGATTC
>RJWT010033188.1:0-13947 GCA_004365215.1 Cuniculus paca
TCAGAACAGATAGATTTCCTGAATGGCCTATAAGAGAAAATGATCAAAATTACAATGCCCCCAATATTCTCATCTGTAAAGCAGGGATGATAAGGATGTATACTTCATAGGGTTCCAGTGAGATTAGGATAATGTATATAATGACTTTGTATAATGACACAAGTGCTCAGTAATTATTAGTTCAATTGATACAAATTTTACTGCCAGGCATGGTGGCACACGCCTCTAATCCTAGCACTCAGGAGGCTGAGGCAGGAGGATCACTGTGAGTTTGAGGCCAGCCTGAACTAGATAGTGAGTTCAAGGCTAACCTGCACTACATAGCAAGACCCTGTTTCAAAAAAAAAAAAAATGTAAGGTTGGGGATACAAAAACACAATTTTTATAAGTGCCTGCAGAAGTTAATTCAAAACCTGACCCTAACCTGTTCTGTGTGATGATGGTAGGGGCGAGGGAGTAGGAGAGTCTGCTTTCTCCCTTGGGGTTGGTCTTCTGGGGTCACAACAGGTTCGTTTGTTCTGTGCACAGGTGCACACCCTCTGGTAGAGTGCAACAGTGTCTGCAAAGCCAGTCTGCTCCTGAGTCCCGCAGAGGCCGATCTGAGTCCCTGAAGAGGACTGTGGTCCTCTTCTCAGCTGATTGCAGGTCCAGTCAGAGCCAAAGGGAATATCTCTGTTCTTTTCCATACCACCTAGAAAGAATCAGGGGAGGTTCATCCTGTCCCCTTCTCTTCTAAGTCAGCTGCCTTCAGGAATCCAGGGGGAAGAATTTCGCCCAAATCATAGCTTCATCCTTCCTCCCCAACAAAAGTGATTCATGCCTCTGTTAGCAGCAAGGGAAGTAAAACTGGGAGGGGACAGGTGAGCCACATTTACATTCTCCAATCTTAATTGCTTTTGCATCTTCAAAAACACTTTGCTCCTGTTCTCCAGCTTGGAGCCCTTATTGGTGTGTGATTTCAAGGGATCAAAACTGGTTTTGTTAGCATTTCCCTCGGGTCTGTCCTTGTTTCCCTTCAAAGCATACAAATCAAGAATCTTCGGTGTTTGTTTTTTCACTGCACTGGGGGTAGAGGTCAAGAAAAGTGTCCCCTTGGGCTAATGATCCACATGGTCTAGAACTGCAATTATTATTACTGTTATTTTTATCATCACCATGGCTTCCATTTTTGTGATTACACGAATCTACCTGATATAGGTGACTCTCTTCCTTAAGGCTTATTTTCTAAGTCTTTGAATTTCACAGACAAGAAAAAGGGCTCTGTTTACCTGAAGACTGACAAAATGTTGACAACTTTTAGTATTATCAACTAAAGAGAAATATTAAATTACTATCATTTCTTTCATTCCTTCTCTCACGCTGTAGAAGGATAAAACGCAGAACAAAACAGCAATTCTTATAAAATGAGTCAGTTTAGCCATGAAATTTCAGCAGATTGCCCTGTGTTTGCTCATGGAGGTGCAGTCCAATGAAAATCTCCTGCAGACCAATACCAGTCAGCCTAGCAGTGCTTGGAAGTCCCTGCGCTGGAAGCTTTTCAGTGAGTCTGGTTCCTTGTTGGCTGTGATTATGTATGAAGTGCTTTTGAGATTCAACATATAGGATAACTCAGGCCAAAGGAAACACTGCACCTAAGTACTCAACCAGTGTTGAGTTTGCCTGAATTTCTGGAAACTTGCCTTCATTCCCCACTTCACTGTATTTGGGTAAACAAAACATGGCCTCAGAGAGCTTTTGCAGGAGAATTTATAAAATTTCAGCAAAGCCTTGTGATTTCATTTTGGATCTCCTCAGGAGTCCTCATCAAGATGCAATTAAGCAGAGAAAAATTCTGCCTTGGGGTGTGATTTTAATTACTCATCGTGTTATGACTTGACTTTCCATTGCTGTATTTCTTTTCCTTTCCATATCACCACTCGTGTGTTCGACAGCTCCTCCAGCGTCACTTCGTTTTAGGTTAATAGCAAAATGCTAAGTTGAACAGGAGGGCAAAGCAGATATCTACTGCTGCCTTCCAGTGTTTACCAGAAACCGCACGGGACCATTCTTTTCCTTTTCCTGCCCTTCCAGCCTCAGTTCTATGATCCAGTGGAGCCGGTGGACTTCGAAGGACTTCTGATGACCCACCTGAACAGCCTGGATGTGGAGCTGGCCCGGGAGCTGGGAGATTTCACTGATGATGACTTGGACGTGGTGTTTACACCAAAGGAATGCAGGACTTTGCAGCCGTCTCTGCCAGAGGATGGGTAAGTTTTCCTAAAATGTAAATGGGGCTGTCATTGTTAGGATTGTTGTCAGCACATTAGGGATGGGGGCAGTGCTTTTGTTCTGAATCGCTTAAAAAGAAAAAATTACTCTATCCGTTAGGAGGTACAGGGCAACATAACATACTATCACCTAGATGTAGACAGTTTTTAAACTGGTTTGGCCAGCCTTGAAAGTCATGTGAGGATTAAGTCAGTTTCAAAGGATACAGTGGAACAAAATGGCGTGTTCTGCAAGAGGTACAGAGTGCAGGTTCTGGAGCTGGACTGCCCAGATGCACGCTAGTCACATGGCTCAAGAAGCTTCACTGTCCCCATTTGTAGAAATATCAAGAGTTTTTATAATCACTGAAATGCCTCCATACAGAAGTATTTTATTTGTTTCCATGCAAGAGGTCAAGTTAGAAACATAAGTTACATTTATTGAGCATCTACTATGTGTGAGGTACTAGAATAAAAAGATGAATAAGGCAAAAATCCCTGAAGATTTTACCGAGGCTAAAGACAGTAGGGAAAGCACTGTATGTGAACAGCTGTTCACAGTTGAGTTGTGAGGCATGGATATTAGTTCTTGGTATCAAACAAATGATGGGTTTATATCTAAATGAATATCCTGTTGCTGCCATAGAAAGAAAAAAAAATCAATGTGTCTCGGGAGATTTAGGATGAGCTTTTATTTGTGTTTATTTTGAAAGCAATTTTAAAGCCCACAACCTCCTGGACATTTTCAGCCTTCTTATTTTTTCCAAAAAGTCCCAGAAAGGAGCACATGCAACATAATCCCTATCCTAATTACTCTGAAATGTTCTAATCCTGTTTTATACTTTATTTAATCACAGTTTAAGGAGTCTGGATGACTGACATGGTAAATCCCTGTTTGCTCGGGTCCAGACAGTTCTCATTCACACAGCAAAGCTGGCTATACATGCAGCTGTCCTATACTGCAAATACTCATTTTCCAGAAAGCAAGAACACTGCCATTCTTGGGAGACATCTTTCCCTGTAGTCAGTTCATTTTTTCAGATGTGACTTTAATATAGATATCACATATTACCTTCCCCTTGGTAGAGAGTCACTTAATTTTATTTCTTTCTATAAAATGTATGGTTCGTTATCTTCCAATATGGCCAGAATCTTGGAAAACGCTGTTTAAGCACTTAGAATAAATTTAGAGGAAGCAAGTTGTTTTTTGGAGCTTGATAGAGAAGACAGTTTTTTCATAGCATTATTTTTTTATTAGATTGTCTGGCCACTAGAACTTTTAACTAACACAGTGTCTGTCTGACTTTAAAACAACCTCTACTGTTTTGGTCCTTGCCACGTGTTCTGTATGAGCAAAGCAGGGGCAGGCATCTTCACGGTCCTGAGAGTAAACAAGAGTTGACTCCTGGCGCACAGCCCGGGTCCAGCCCAGCACTGTGTGTTTAGCTGTGATAATGTGGTTTTAAGTGCAAACTCTACTGGTGAATCCCTCTCCTACCACTTTCTGTGTGACTTAGGACAAGATCCTTATCATTTCATCCTTCTGAAAAATAAGATTTATAATAGTGCCTTACCTATAGGGCTGATTAAGAACTGACCAAATTAATACATGCACAGCAGGTACATCAGTGTCTGGTGCATAGTAAAGGATATACAAAGTGTAAACTATCACATATAGCTCTTACTAAGTCCCAGACAATCTTCTAAGCACTTTCTACACTAACTTATCTATCTTCATCACAATTCTCTAAAGAAGGCACTCTTACTATAATCACCAGCTTTAGGTGAGAAAACTGAGGCATGAAATGGTTGAATGACTGCCCCAAGGTCAAAGAGCTAATAAGGGATGAACCTGGGATCTAGGCAAGCAGAGCTCAGAGATCACATGTCTAAACCTTTACTATAATTCTTCCATTTACAAGTGAGTTCTGTTCTTACCCCTGTGTTAGTCAATTTTCCCTTACTAAAACAAATACCTGAGATACATCAATTTAAAAAGAGAAAGGGTTTGATTGTTTTGACTTATGGATTGGAGGTTTCAGTGCATGGCCAACTGGCCCCATTGCATTGTTCTTTGAGCCTGTAGTGGCACAAAACATCATGGCAAGAGCTGGTAGTGGGTGGGTGGGGCTCATTCACCTCATGGCCAGGTGTGCAAGACAGAGAGGAAAGAGAAGAAGAGATGAAAGTCCCACAATCCCTTTTGAGGGCATAGCTCAAGGACCTAAGGCCCCACATCCTAAAGATTTTAACCACTTGACAGTAGCACCAAGCTAAAAATGAAGACTTGACCACATGGTTCTTTGAGGACATTCAAGATATGAACTAAGGATGGCCTTTTTGCAAATGAGAAAATTAAGACATGTAGCATTAGGTCTATTTATCTCTAGTATTAATGTATTTATGACAACAAAATACTAGTGTTATTTCTGATTTCAAGACTTACTCCCTCTAAGCAGATATGGCAGGAGCCATCTAACTTAATGATCACCAACCAAAACTAGCGTCTGCAGAGCTATCAAAGCCGAAGATAGCCGTTCTTCTTGGCTTTCTGAAAGGAGAACATGCAGATCTTAACAAAAATTCACACACACAAAAAATTATCCCTGTTAGAAATAAGTATTTATACCTATTTTTTCTTATTTTGTATTTGATTATAGCTATTGTACTTGTCTCATATAATGAGTAAAGCGTTCAGGGATAGGTGTAGCTTAATGATTATGCTGAAACCCACAAAGCAGAAAATGCCAACATGTTTATCTCATCAAAGGAAAACTCTCAGTGCCTCAGGAATACTTAGACACTTGAATGGGCAAGAATATCCTTAGCATTCTCACTGATATGGGTTTGAAATGCTGTTGTGCCCATTGGTTATGGTAAGTGATCATTTTGTTGATTTTGTCCAGTAATACCATGTTTTTCATCTTATTTTCCACCTCATTAGGGTGGACCTGGACCCTCATGTCAGAGACTGTGTTCACACCTATATTCGGGAATGGCTAATTGTGAACCGGAAGTAAGTTACTTTTTCCCTTTCTTTGTATGTAAAAGTTAATTTTATTGGTTAGCCGTCTCTTATTTTTTAATTAACAGATGTTTTGAGCAGTTTTAAGTTAATAGAAAAATTGAGCAAAAAGTCCTGAAAGTTCTCATGTACTCCCTGGCTAATATTTTTCCTTTCCCACCGCATAGTTTCCCTTATCATTAACATCTTGCATCTTGCATTGTATATTTATAATAAATTACTCACCCAATGTTGATACATTATACTAACAAAATTCTACAGTTTACATTAGCGTTTTTATGATTTTTTTTTTTGAGTTTATGGATTTCTGAGAATGAAAAGTCTTGGGCATGTTAAGCAACTGTGTTCATATTGTATGCTGTACATTCTGTGGGTTTTGACAAATTTATGACCCACATCTGCCCTTGTGGGATCATACAGCATAGTTTCACTGCACTAAAAATCATGTGTTTCCCTGTTCATTGCTCCCTTCCTTGCTGATAATCACGTATCTTTCTTAGTGTCTCTCTAATTTTACCTTTGTTGCTTCATTTCACGAAAAATCTCCCATTGTGTATATGTACCACAATGTATCAATTCATTTATGGAGACAGCTATGTTTTAAACATGCATAGTATAGCCTTTAAGCTAAGTGCATCTGCAGACACCTGTAGTCCCAGCTACTCCAGAGATTGGGGCAGGGCTATCCCTTGAGTTTAGGAGTTTGAGGCTGCCCTGGGCAACATAGCAAGCCTAAACTTGAAAAATAAAATAGAGCTTTTTGTTGTTGTTGTTTTATTTTTATCTGATGAATTCCTGAGAAAAATACTGTAAATGAATTGAAAATTGGCATTAGATTCAGAGCTATCATTAAAATTTGTGACCCAGAAAGAAATTACGTTTACCTTTCCTGTCCGAAGGGCCTTTCTCTCTTGATTTAATCAAATGTTCCATGATGTTGCTCTGAACTTTCAATCTTTATAGTACTGATTTGGACAGCTCTCTCTTAGAAATATCTAACCACACTGAAGGGGAGCGTGTGTGTGTGTGTGTGTGTGTGTGTGTGTGTGTGTGTGTGTGTGATGGGAGCCACTTCGAGTTGGGCTACTCCCCTGAAAACACATCAGAGAACCTTTGAGAAGACATAAGCAGCTTGAAATTGGATAGCCTCACTTGTGTGCTCCAGTAACAACTCCTGTTCCCTGGGATAATCGATGAAAGACTTAGGGGACTGGGTTTTAGCCAGCTCCTGGAAGTGAGCCATTGAACTTGCACTGATAGCTTTTGGAGTAACGTCAGTATGCATGCTATTTTCAGTAGCTGAGGATGAGAACGCATTGCTTATAAAAAGTAATTAAGAGAATAATGCTAATCCATCGTCCCTTCTAATGCAAGTGGAAAACGAAGTTTGCCAGGCAGTCAAATAAGATTATGCTTTGCTGGTAATAAATAAAAGATTGCAGAACAAGTTGTTCTCAAGCTTTCCAATGTTATAATTAGAAGTACTTTCTGTATTTTAAAGTTCTAAAAAAATCTGAGAAGGAACAATAAATAGAAAGGTTCATTTTACTAAATTTGGTTTTCAGATTTATTTTCTATGTGAAACACTGGTACTTTTTCATTCCTTTTGGCAATGCAGTCTCTTGACTTTCACAAACTTAAAAGAAAAAAAGAACTTTATTTAGAATACTCATTTTGGAAATCAGGAAAACAAAACCAAAATAATTCAATTTCACTATATATAGAAAAACATCTTTAACCTTTGATATATAGACTTTGAATCATGTTTCGTTGAGGGTATGTTTGTATAAAAACTACATCAGATTATGAGACTAGCATATGTTTTCAGTTTTTACAATAAGCAGTGATTATCTGTCTTTACCATTAAATATCATTCTTCAACACAGCCATAGTGATTATGTATGTATACCATAATTAATTTCACCAATTTTAATGTTGAGGTGATTCCCTATTTTTCATTTTTATACTTAAAATGTAGAAACAGTCTTTTCACTGAAACTTTTTGCACACTTATGATTTTTTTCTATTGAACTACATCTCAATAATAGAAGTTTCTGTGTCTAAGGGTATGTGTCATATGGAATAATGGATTTTAAAATATTATTAATAGCATACACAAATCCTTACAAATATTAAATGTTATTATTTATTAAAATTTCCAGTATTTTTGATAAAAAAGACTGTATTTTATTTGCAATTTCTTTGATCATTAGATGGGGCATTTTTTCCCATATATTTGTTGACCACTTGTAATTTTTCCGTGGTGTTCTGCTTATTTATGAAACTTGTGCAACTCTTAAGCTATTTGGTCTTTATATATTTAGGAGCACTTTTTAAAAAAGATATTAGCCCTTTATCTATCACATCAGTTCCTTACTTAGTATGCCTTGATGAAAATAGATTTTTTGCAAATGGAAGGGGACCAAGATTTGGAAAGAGCAGGGAAAGAGGAAAGATGCAGGGGATAAAAAAAAAAATAAGGAAAATTAAGATGTGTTTTGCATATGTACCAACTACCCACAATAAATGTAATCGTTACGTACTGCAAACATGTACTAATAAAAAAGTTACTCTTATTTATGTAATTAAATGTATATTGATGCTTTTCCATAAAATTTCTATTTTTGGTTTTGTGCTTAAAATTTAATTCACAAACCTAAAAGTATTAATCCAAATCAGTAGCCATTTGACTGTTGCTTTTGTTCCCATGTGAATTCATTTGTTTTTCCCTTCTACAGAAGCAATGTTTATCCATATATTTCCTTTGTTCAAATTTTTGAGTCTTTTTTTTCATAAAGCAATATCAGTTTTAACCTTGTTTCACAATATACTGGGGGCAGGTAGAGATTACCCTTTGCCTAGTTCTCTGCACACCTGTGTAAGGGACCAATTCCATTCTTAGGAACCAGCTGGTGCACAAGTAGAAACATGAAACTTCAAAATTCATTTTTAGTTTCTGGAAAGTCTTAACTAGTATTTTATTGAGA
Organism: Cuniculus paca; assembly: GCA_004365215.1. Classification (NCBI taxonomy): domain Eukaryota; kingdom Metazoa; phylum Chordata; class Mammalia; order Rodentia; family Cuniculidae; genus Cuniculus; species Cuniculus paca. The sequence goes on from RJWT010033188.1 coordinate 8,259, forward strand.
GGATGTATTTCTTGATCCCTCTGTCTGGTTCTCTGGTACTCTGAATCTGACACTCAATGCATGAAAACTGTAATTCCTATTGCGCACTCCTCTCAGGTGTCATTCTTTGTTTTTTTTTTTTTGCGGCACCAGGGATTGAACTCACGACCTTGCGCTTGCCGGGCAGGCACTTAGACCACTGAGCTAGATCCCCAGCCCTTCTCAGGTGTCATTCTATGTGTGTCCATAGTATTTTATGTGGGAGATCCATACCTATGCCAGTCACTTTTCCTCTTCCAGCTTGGCTACATTTTCAACTCGGTTGTTTTCTAAGAGTTGCTCCTGTGTGGTTGTAGAATGACAGCAGAAGGAAAAGGGCAAGAGGAAGGTGGTAGTTCACATAAGTGAGACCAGGAACCTCAACAGTAAGGAAGCAGCACCCAGCTTCGGGTTAGTGTAGACCTTGTTCAGGGCCTGGTAGCAAGGAAGATGTGAGGGCCTTCCTATCTTTATTCTGTGAGCTTCCCTGTGAAGACAAAGTGTGGTACATGTTTCCCTTTCTGAGCAACATCTGATCCCCAGAGCTTCCTTACAGGTTCAGGCCAACCAGATCTGCTGGTTTGGGTGAGTGTCCATTGTTTTCATGTCTTTAGAGGGGTAAGGGGTTTACTGGGTGGGCAGAGGAAGAGGTAATAGGGATTGATAGCCAGTTGTTTATTAGTCATTAATTCATTAGCTGTTTTTTGAATATGTTATTTTATGTGACAAAGAATGCACGCTCATTTTGGAAGAAAGCAAATAATATGGACTTAATATGATTAAGTAAAGAGCAAGTCTCTTGTCTCACCTCCCCCACACTGTCCTTGACTCCCTCTTCACTGCCTACAGATGAGCACTGTAACCTTCCAGATCATCTTTTCATGCTCTCACAGATATATGTGGCTGTCTATGTTTTTTACATAAGTGTGTGTATATGCATGTCTTTTATATGTTACAAACATGCACAATATTTTTCTAATATCTTTGAAGTCATTTTGTGCCAAACATCTATCCTATTCCTTGAAAATGATGTCTTGATCTCCTCCAAGGGTGAAGGAATATGTTCTAAGTTACAGAATCTTTGAAATGATGAGCCCTACAGTTGTCTATCCTTTTCACAATTATAAATAAATACCACAAGAAGCACATTTGCCCCTACATGTATGTGTGAATATTTCTGAATGTAGAAATGAAACCACTGCCCCTAATAAATTCTAATAAGTATTGTCACATTCATCTCCAGAAAAGTGGTCTTAATTTACGCCATTACCAACTTGGAAGAAACTATTCTTTTCCTCTATATCCTTGCCAGTGCTGGTATTATAAATTAAAATAAAACCTAATTTCCCCAGTCTTATTCTAGTTATTTAAAACTGGAAGCTATTATCTACCTAATGAATACTGTTTCATACCACTGAGCTTTCTTTATTTTTTATTCTAAAATCTCAATTCAATATACCCTTACTATACAGCCTGAGTTCTACTCTTAGATCTTTATTTGAGTAAAATGAAAATATATATTTCTGCAAATATTTATAGCAGTTTTATTTGTAAAATCCAAAAAGTACAAACAACCCAAATTGTACCCAACAGGGTAATGGAAAAACAAACTCTAGTAAGTCCTTACAATGGAATACTATTCAGCAACAAAAGGGAAGAAACTGCTGATACATGCAATACCATGAGTGAATCTCAGATGCATTACGCTAAGTAAAGGAAGCCAGACAAAACAAGATAACTGCATGATTCCATTTTATATGCCATTCTGGAAAAGGCAGAGTTATAGAGTCAGTAAATAGGTCTGTGATTGCCACAGTCTGAGGTTGGTGGAAGGGGTTGATCATAGAAGAGGGCAGGAAAATTTGAAGGACTTGTGGAATTGTTTGATGTCTTGATTGTAGTGGTAGTTACACAATGGTAAGCATTTGTTGACCTCATAGAACTATACTCTAAAAAGAATGACTTATATAATTGTGCCTCAAAAGTGATGAGTATCAGACTAAGTTAATGCCTGGTACTAAGTAATTATTCATTATATGTAGGGTCTACTATTATGTTATGGCTTGTGGAGCAGGAATAAATGAATTCAAATCCTGGTTGCACTACTTACTAGCTGTGTGATGCAAGGTAAATTTATTTCTTGGTTTCTTCAACATAAAGATAGGAATTAGAATACTACCCCAATTACAGGGCTCAGAGAGGTGGCTCATTGGTAGAGTACTTACCTAACGTCTCCAAGACCCTGAGATTGATCCCCAGCCCTGTTTAAAGAAAGAAAAAAAAGAAGAAGTAATATGCTAGTTACTTTTTTCATTGCTGAGACAAAATACCCAACACCCAAACTTAAGGGGGTACTCTTAGGTGTGAGTGCCTGTATAAATGCAAAGAAAGTCAAACACTTCCAACACACAATGGCACAAGATAAACATTACCATTCCAAAAGGTACAAATAGGGGAATACAAAGCAATGGGACCAAAACAAGTTCAAAATCCAGCAGGCCAAACATTAAGTCCTGTAGTTCCATGTGCAGCAGCATCTGAGGTAATCTGTAAAAAATGTGAACTCCAAAGGTCTTAAGTGGCTCTGCCCCTATAGCATTGTGGGTGGTTGTAGCTCCCATGGATTCTCTTCTAGACAAGCTCTGCTCCCTTGTTGCAGTTTTCCTCAGATGATCCATGTTTCTGGCTTCTACAAACTTCTTGGGTCTCCAGTGCACTTTCAGCTTCACATACTGCCCTCTTAGGGGCACACTGCCTGGCTTCCCAGGCCTTCTTCTGAAATCTGGGTGGAAGCCTTCTAGACCCTACAACTCTTGCATTCTGCATGCACCTAAAACAGTACCACATGGATGATGCCTAAGTCTGCTGTCAACTGGAGCAGTAGTCAGTCTTCCTATTTTCTTGATTGTAGGAGTCAAGTGCCTATGATCCAAATCTTGAGGAACAATTTCCCTAGGGGGCCACCATTCTGGAATATGCAGTCTTTGACATTTGCTATTCTGAGGCTGCAAATGCTGAAGTCCTGTTGCTTCTTAGACCATCTTTTTTATTTTCCTGTTCCTTCTCAGTAATCAAGATCTCCTCTGCTGTACTTTTGCAGTCCACAGCTCCACTGGAGCTTCCTTTCTGGCCCAACCCAAAACATTTTAAATTATTTTACTGTCCTCTTTGCTCTTGATTCTCAACAAAGATCTGGCTAAAAGTCCCCAATAGCAGCCATGCCACCACCTCAACATTAGACTGCCTTGAAATTTCTTCTGCCAGATTAATTAGTCTTCCACTCTTAATCTCAGTCTCAGGCAGTCTCTGGACATGAGGAAAATGTAGACAAACTTTCTGCCACACCATAATACACATCAGCTGGAGTCCAAAACCAATACAGTCTTTCTTCCCAGCAGAAACCTCCAGAGCCTGGTCTTTACCAGCAGGATTTCTGTCAGCATTCTGGTTTTCTGAGCTCTGACCAGAATCTACCATCAAGTACGGTCTCAGGCATTCCAGCTCTGCTTTTTCAAGAATCTATCATCAAGTACAGCCCCAGGCATTCCAGCTCTACTTTTTCATCAGCATCTCAAAACCTTTCCAAACTCTTCCCACAAGTCAGTCCCAAAGGCACCTGAACCACACAGTCAGTTGTAGTCACAGCAACAACCCCAATTCTCTGGTGCCAAATTCTGTGTTAGTTACTTTTCTCATTGCTGAGACAAAATAGCCAACATCCAAAGTGAAGAAGAAAAGGTTCATTTAACTCGCAGTTGTAGAGGTTTCAGTCCATAGTTGGCTGACCCCAAGGTAGAGTGACACATGACAGACAGGCGTCACAGACAAGTATAGTTCATGACCTCTACATGGTAGCAAAAGCAACAGGGAGCCTTAACAGCATCTTTTTGCCCCTTTTATCTGATCTAGACTATTAGGAATTAGGGCTGTGCCAAAACAATCAGTGGACACTCCCTTAATCCCAACATCACACACTCTAGATTCAACTATCTCTTAAAAAGCCCTATGACCATGTGAGGCTTTGGGAGGACCCAAACACAGGCCATAACAAGTACCTACCTTAAAGGTTTGTTGTAAACAATAAATAAATTAATGTATGTGAAGTATTTGAAAAATTTCTTGGCATAAGGTAATTATTCAGTAATTCTTAGCTACCATTGATGATATTACTGTATTATTGCAGAATATAGCTCAATTTTTCTTGTCCAACTGACAAATACTTTAGACAAAGTAGTAAGATACTAATTGTAAAGGGGAAAAAAAGAGGACAACTCATGTTGTTGATGATTTATTTTAATTAATTTGATGATCTCAGTTAGATTTCACTTCATAGATGCTATATACATTCATGGAATAAAGATAAGATTTGCAAAATATAAGATTCATACTTTAGCACAAAGTTATACTTTAGTAATTAGTTCTTATCTAGTTACAGTTCAGCCTATCCAAAATACTCCTTCCAAGTGAGAGACCTTCTGACGATCTTATGGTGGTAATTCAGTAAATGTTATCTACTATTTATGATATTTATTAAACGTTAGATATCAGGAAAAAATTGCATTAGCATGTCAAAGGAACAAACCAAAAACTCTGTCCCGTACATCTGAGTGCATACTGCTGTCTTCCTCTGAAGGACTGTACCTAATGAACCCATTTTGCCTGCTGTAGACATGTCTTTTCATTCAGAACCATGCAGCCAAGCACTTTTATTTTTCCTTTATCTCCTTGCTGATGTTACATTTCTCCATAATAGCTGGAGATAAGCTTTTATGCTCTTGCTATCTGTGATAATGGCTTTGAATCCCACTTAGGGAGCAGAGGAGTGGAGTAATGGCCACTGGTGTCCTCCCACTTGCTTCATTCTATAGGGCATCTGCCACTCAAGTTCTATAATAGAGGTGTTTAAATCAGACAGATAGTGCTGCCCATGAGGGATGGAAGAAAGTTTTATATTTTCTTTTAATTTCATAGGGAAAGATTAAACTACCCAGAAATGTGAACTACTTAATCTCCTTTGTGGGAAAAGGTATTTTCTTAGTTGAAATATTTGTCTGTTTTCCTTAGACTGGAAGATTTCTTGAGCAAATACCAGGCTGTCTACCACATCTATGGCACCAAGTTTGGTGTCTGTATTCAGAAAAGAGTAGCATTTTTCTCTCCATGGTTTTTGAAAATAGTTACTGGTTTTATGTCTAGTACTGTGTCATGTTTGCTTGTTTAACTTCATCTAATGTCTGCATATCTTGAAAACTGTGTGAATTGATGTTTAACAGTGTCCTTCATGTGATGTTAAGTATTTTAAACATTATGTTTTCTGTGATTTTCCCTAAATGAGTCAAGGGGTGATTAAACTTCAGAAGATTTTTGATATGTTAGTGGTGAATTGAACTCTTAAGTAATTAAACTTGTTTACATTCTATTTATTCTCGGTGAATTACAGCAACGGTGAAACATTTCATGAGTGTTATGGGCAGCATCATAAAAGCCCTTAGACTTTGCCTTTCATCCTGGGTGATTAAGGCAATTTTGAAGGAAGGTCGTGCTCAAGGAGAGCAAGGATATCAAGGAATGGGATATCATCTGTTTTATTACTCCATATTTTACTCCCAGTGAACTGGTAAACAATTAAAATTCAAACACATCAGTGCATATAATTCAGTTACTCCCAAAA
>RJWT010033189.1:0-14005 GCA_004365215.1 Cuniculus paca
GTCTCAGTCCTGCTCAGCTCAAGCAGTAGGAGAATCTGATCAACTCTAGTTAGTTAGGACCACCTGCTAGGGAAAGGGGTTGGAACATTTAACCTCTGAGTACCTGTTAAATGAATGTGTGAGTGAATAGAATGAACAGCATAAGCAGTAGGCTGCTTCATCTGTGTACCAAGACTGGGAAGCACTTGTCACAGTGGCTGATTGGACCCCCACCTGCAGTTCTGTGGGTTAGGTTTCAACATGTGAATTTTGAGGGAACACTCACATTCAGACTTCAGCAGGGTGTTTGTGAGAATTAAGGACAGTTATGACCGTAGCATTTCCTGTTTTACACTTGGGAAACTGGGCTAAAGCTTCTCTCTCCATTCTTTTCCATTTCTCCCAAATACTTAGCTAGATATGGGTTCCATTGTTTCGTTCAACAAAGACTTAGTCCTCAGGGACAATTCTTACATTTTGAAAGAAAGTATTTAGGATTTATGGAGCCAGTACTCAGGTTCACTCTTGACCTATTGAGTCAGCATCTCTGGCCCAGGAGCTCAGAGTTTGCCCTTCATAAGGACCCTGCAGGTATGTACCAGGTCTAAGACACAGGCTTTGACAAGAAGAAAGTATTGGTGAGATATTTTAAATTGAGGCCTCTTCCAGGTCTTCCCTATTTCTGAAAAGCAACCTCTCTGCACCTTTGTCCTTGTTTGTCTAGTAGGTAAATAAATGCCCAAAACACTGGTGGTGAACTATGGCACATGTGCCACAGCTGGCTGTTCGTTATCACTGAAAGCTCTAAAAGACTGACCATCACTGGCCTAGAATCACCACTGTTGCTGCTCTGGTCACCTACAGAGGAATTTCTGCATCCTTTTATGGCCCCGTCTCTGTGGGTGGCAGTATTGGCCAAGTCAAATTCCTGACATATGGTCCAGTGTGATTTCTCATGATTTGTAAGCTTACATGTATAAAAAGTCATGCAAAATGATGCAGGTGCATCTTTTTAGTTGTAGATTTAGTAAAAAGAGAGATGTTGAGGCTGCCTGGCAGATTTCAGGTAACTGAAGATTTAGGCTGTGGACAGTAAGGCCACACCCAGAGCTGTAGATGAGGACCACAGGGGTCCAGAAACACAGCTCCATCCCACACTGCTTACACTTAGAGTAATTTTGTGAATGTGATGTACTTTTCTCATTGTCTGTTAACATCCTGGGTATTTTAATGTATGTATGACCTTTATTTTTTAGTTTAAGTAAACTGTAAAGTAATATTGAAAATTAGAATTCTTTATTTTATTGCATTTTGGTATCCGAGTAGGGGTAAAATAATATGACTGTAATAGCTGAGTTTCTTATAACATGGACTAATAGATGACAAATATAGGGTGTAAGTTGAAGGCTGTACCTGTCGTGCTTTGTTGCTACTATGAGGCACGTGCAGACTTACATTTGAGTTTTTGTTCCTTAGCTTCATACAGCGAAGCATAAAGAGTTATTGTATGTATGAATGCTGGTCAAAGATGAAGGTCATGATTTTTACGTTCCTGGACAATATGTATTTTTTGCTTTGGGTTTTCCATTCTGATATTCCCCCCTACCTCTTGCATTTTACCCCTAGATTGTGTATATGATTTCTTTGGGCATTTTAATTTGATATATTTCATTTTTCACCTGGGTGGGGGAAGGGGCGATATGCATATGAACTGTTATGTTATAAAGAATCCTGGTGGGAGTTCTTCAGTAAAAGGGTATAATTTATTCCCATTGCAATTTATACAATCCCTTTTGTTTGTTCAGAAATAGACAGAAAGAATTGAACAAAACCCAGCAGAAACGAAGGGAAGCTTTGGACTTTGCATTACTTCTGTGTTGAAGAGATAAATGCTGTGTAGTACAACATAATAGGTACCTTCTATTAAAATGCATTCGTGGTGGAAAAATCACACATATAAAATAATGAGGTGAAAAAAACTATCAGTATGTCAAAATCCCAAATATATTAGTGGGTTTACTAGTTATGTGAAAATATTAATTTTTCAAGTTGTAGGTGAACCAAAATAGAACATCCCAGGGTAGCATCAAAAAGGCTTTTTGCAACTTCTTGAAGGTGTAGTCTCTGTAGGGTAGTGTGGCACCAGTGGTATACGGTTTTCAGCAGTGGAGTATAGTCCTGCTGTTGTGTTCACTGGTTCACTGTCTGCTGAATAAAGTGCCACAGTGCCATGGTTCAGGTCCTGTCACTTCTGATCTGGAACGTGGCAATACATCCTAACGGATCTCCTTTCTCCAAGTCCCCCCTTTCTAGGTGTAATAAAGTGATCTTCCTAAAGCAGATATTTGCCTGTTGCATTTTTCTGTTCACATAGGTTTGGAACTTCTCATTGTCCACAGAAATGAAGGCTGGGAGCCTTGGCATACTGTGTATCATTCTTCCTGGGCTACTCTAGTCTCCAGAAAAGGACCTCCCCATCCAGCTTCCTGCTTGTGCATTGACCTCTCCCCATCCCATGACATCCTGGACACCTGTAGATAGCAAAACACTTCTTTCTTGTTGGAGAGTTTCCCTGAACATACGTTAACAGTGCTTATGACACTGCATACTGATGATTGGTTCCTGTGTTCTTGAGCTGCTGTGTAAAAGCTGGGCAGCTTGAATTGAGTCTTATTTATTTATTTATTTATTTATTTATTTTTAAGCACCAGCACAGCACAAAGTATGGCTCATTGAGGCTTAATAAATGCTTGTTAAACAGAATTGCCTTGTTTTTCTTTGGCATTGCTTCTTTATCAGAATGTGAAGATTAATACTTGTCTCCTTGGTGTGTGATTGTAACAATTAGACAACAATGTATATAAAGAATATTGTTGTGTATATAGATTGGTTTCTGACTTCCAAAGAGTGTTTCAAAATATGCTGCTGTTAAACTGAAGAAACTTCCAGTTTTCTTTCTGATGAATGTACACATCTTTCTTGGGGTAGTCAAATGACCTTGGGCAAGATGCTGAGTGTATGGAAAGGGGACATAAGGACAGTTGATTTTGGCAGAGGAATGTATGAACTGATCTTTGGACTCAGGCAGAGCTGGCTCTTTGCATCCTGGCTCTTCTGTTTATTAAATGTGACCTTTAATAATTTATTGACTTTACTAAGCCTGATTTCTAACTATAAAATTAAGAATTAGTGTCTGGTTAGCTGAAGGATTACCAGAAATGTGTATCAGCTGCTTAGCATAGTGCTGCAATAACAGGAACTTAGGAAATGTTAGCATTCTCATTTACTTTACCTGCTTGACAGGTAGTTGTCCCCCCAACCCTATGATGCTGTACAGTTTTTCAGCTTGAAGACTTGCACATCTTTAAACTCTTAGTGGGTATCATTGAAAATCTGTGCAGTAAAGTAACCAGCTAAGGGTATAAAAAGAGGGTTTGTTAGCTGAATTTTTATGGTCAGGTGGGAACAGATGGGGAACTTTTATTTTTAGTTATGTCTGACTCTAATATTTAACTGACCAATTTTCTTTAAAAAGAGTTTATCTCATTGGTGTACTGCAGGTATTTATTTATTGCTAAGTGTGACTTAAATGATCAAAATGTAGGTGTCTTTGTATCAGTAATATATCAGAGTAAGATAAGTAGGATTTCTGATGATTCAAGAAAAGATGAAGTGGTAGGGTTTTCACTTGGAAGTATTGATTCTGTATAATGGAAGAAATGGAAAAGGCTATGCAGGCCATGTGGGCTAGTGCGGCAGTCTTGTTCAGGGTTTGACATGGTTTTCTGGACAGGACAAGGAGTTGGAAGTCAGACTTTACCCACAGTCTCTTGTTCTTTGTGACCTTCTCATCTCTTTAGCCTTCAGTTTCCTCCTTGTAGGAATATAGCAATTGACTAAATGATCATTCATATGCATTTATGTATTTATTTTTGTCTTTTTGAGACAGGATCTCGCTATGCAGTTCAGGCTGGCCTTAAACTCACTTTGTAGCCCAGGCTGGTCTCAAACTTGCAATGATCCTCCTGCCTCAGCCTCCCAAGTGCTGGAATTACAGATGTGTGCCACCACACCCGGCTTTGCATTCATTTATTTATCAAATAACTCTGTTGATATTTTCTGTCACTTCCATGAGAGGATGTCAAGATTCACTCACGGGCATGTGCAATCCATAGCACATGGTTTGCTTGTGCTCTTTTAAAAAATATAATAAAAATACATAAAAAGGAAGTTTTGTAACTTGTACACATTATTATTATTATTATTTTTTTTTTTCGGTACTGGAACTCAAACTCAGGACTTTGTGCTTGTTGGACAGGTGCTTATGCCAGTGAGCTATATCCCCGGCCCCTATTATGTACTTTATATGTGACTCTGGACTATCCCCCTTCGCTGAATGCAGCCAAGGCAAACCAAAAGGTGGGACACCCATGCTGCTGCAAAAATTTACTGAGCACCACAGAGAGCTCCTAACCTAACCTGCCATGGTTACATTCACAACTTTCCAGTAGTTTTGACCATGACCTATAGTGGGAAGTGTGTTTTGTGTAGGAAACCAAACATTTCATGTTGTGATGCCTATTTTGCTGTATGCAGTGTGCTGTGTTGGTCTACTCATGCTACTGATACAAAGTGCTGCATCCTTGGTGGTTAGTGCAACAGACATTCATTTCTCACAACTCTGGAGGCCAGGAGTTAGAGATCTGAGAGAGAAAGGTAGCTTTTGTTAATATCATTTAAAAAAGATTGAGATTAATTAAAATTGATAATATCTAGGTGGAAGGGGTTTATTTTAGGGTAAGAAATGGCATCTCCTTTGATAAAACAAAATTCAAAGACCATTTTAGAACGCTCAGGGTTTATCTCCTCTCACTGTGTACAAGTAACCCCTCCTTAGGACCAGCCTGTTCTTGGAGGCCCTTCCAGCATACCTGCACTAGGCTGTAGAATTCCAGGCCTGGTGTGTTGGCTGTGGCCATTTTTCAGTGGCCCTGTGGGTCCAGGGTACATAGAAAATGTCAGTCTACAGAAGGCTACTGTGAGAAAGTGTTCACATGACTAATGACTGAGCCCACACTTAAGTGTATCATCGTGATTATTGGTCATTGTGAAAATATAGTGCTCATGAGGCATCCAACAGTGTTCTTAACATTTCAGCCATTTCAATCATTTCAACTATTGATTTTTTGGGGAGAATTTTAGTGGAACTAGAGAAGCTTAAAAAACCCAGGGACTTCTGAATTTGAAGGCTCTAGTGTGTGTTTGAATCACCCCAACAGTGGTGTGCAAGACAGAGCTAGACCTATGAGAAAGGTGTAGTGGTGGCTATAGATGGATTTAGAAGATACAGAATAACTATATACAAAGTTAGGAATGTGGGCTATAAAAATATTTCACTGTTAGTCTCAGCAGAATGCCTCTGCAAGTTGGAGAGGGGACTGTACTCATATTGCTAATACCAAGCTCCTGGAGGTGAGGAGGTTGCAGGTGAGCCTGGGAACAATGGGGACCTCCAAAGTGGCAGCAGAGGGAGTAGTGCAAGCAGAAGCAGTCCTTACCCACTCAGAGACCAGCCTGTTCATGTCTAATAAGATGAAATGAGGCACACCAGATTTGGTAGAGCACTCCAGGAGCTCAGTTATTAGCTGTTATCTCTCATCTGCTAAATATCTGTTAGGATATTTTGGATTTTGATTAGAAAGTTAATAGCAGTACTTACCATGTGCCTCACATTTGATCCCCACGTGGCCCACTGTGCCCATGAATAGGCAGGCTTGGGTAGGTGGCTTCTGTGCTGCACCTATGCCCCAAGTGGAAGCGAGAGACTTGGGTCACAAGCTTGCCCTTCTGATGGTCTGGATCTGAGTCTCAGCTCAGTCTCTGCATCCCAGATTTATGAGATCCAATCTTCTCAGTTCATTGCTCATACATTACAGTGCTGGCATGCTGAAATTTGATTAATTTTCTCACTTGCCCAGCCGTTATTTATCTTTAGAATGCTCTTTATGTTATATTTTTCCTCAAATGCAACACCTTCGAGATGCAGACTAAAAATGGCCAGCCTTTGCCTCATGAGGGCCTCTGGATCCTGAGAGTATACCTTCTGTATGCTGGACTCTGGTGTGTGAGCTTTTACATGCATGAGCAGTTTGAATACTCACACTTGCCTGATGAGGGGAGGGACTAGTATGAGGCTTATTCACAGGGAGAAAGTTGAGGCAGAGGAGATGAGCTAGCATTCCACATCTCTCTGAGTGGGCCCAGAGGAACTGGGATTACACCTGGTTGTCTTGCCCTGGAGTCTGGTGCTACAGCCATTGCCTTCTGTTGTCTCCAGCAGGTCCAGTGCACTCATGAGTGTGGAATCTCATCACCCCACAATGACAAGAGCTGACCCCACCAAAGGCCGTGTCAGCTGGCATTAAGTACCATACTTCTAGTTTGTCCCCATACCAAGGAGGTTCTTTATCAGCTCAGATATGGTTGTTATTTGTTTGAAAGACAAGAATTGAATGAAATAGAAAATGTCATATTTAGTTTATTCAGTTACTCCTTTGTTTTTGCTGCCAGCTCATTACTTTGCTACTCGGCCCAAAGAAAATGCATCCAAAGTTTGCCATTCATCAGTGTCACAGTAAGACAGGACCTGGCCCAGTAAGGCTGTGCTGGGTGACATGATGGACCTCAGTGTCTCATTTTGCCATGTTTCTTGGGGTAGCAGGGTGAGTGAGCAGGAAATGAAGAAAGTGGTGTGTTTCCTTAATATTTCCAGTGACTTTCTGGTTCCAACATTGCTTTTCCTGGCCTCCCACCTCCAAACCAACTGTCATTAATTGCAGGGCAGAGAGGGTATAACCAGAGGCAGTCAGGATTTGGAACCCTCAGTTGGTTTTTAGCTACCTCTGGAAACAGTAGAAACATCTGTTGAACAAAGTCTTGTAGTATTATAACTTGTGATCATCAAAAAACCTTTCACTTTAAATGCTAAGTACTATTACTTCAGGGATATGATAAAGAAGCACGTCGATTTTCCTTATATTACCTTGGGGAAGAAGACTGAACAGCTGGAAGAGAAGCTTTGATTTAGAAAATTTTTGAAATTAGTTATACATTAAAGAGACTGATTTGTTATGAAAAAAGATTATTAAACTAAAAATTGTAAAGAGGGTCAGTAATAGCATGGATTAATAGATTCTTTGAAGATTTATGATAGAGATTTAAGATAAAGCTCTTGGTCTATTCAAAATATACTTTTTTAAAATAAAAAATTTTACAGTTTGACTTCCATTCCTGACCTCGGAGCTTTAGTTTCTAAGTGATGAATGTCTTAGAGGATCCTAAGACCTCCTCGTTTCCTGTCTTAGTGTGTTGTCACTTTACTGTATTGAAAGTTTAATTTTTTTTCTCAGCAGTCCTCAAATTATCCTACTCATTCTGTACCCTATTAATTGTTTGAAATGTCCATTTTAGTGGTTGCATTTCTCTTATATGGGATTCATCTCCCTTTCATGGTCACAGCCCTCGTTTAGACTTTCAGTGCCTATTACCTGGATCACAAAGAGACTTTTAACATCATTTCCTGTTTCCTGGCTTTGTTCTTCCCAACCAGTACGTCACACTGAGGCTAGAATTCTCTCCTGAGCTCATAGGCTGCAATATTCTTTTCTCAACCAACCTGCAGGGACTGTTCCTCATCTATCTTGGATGGGCTTAGCTCTACCTCAAGAGCATGCATGATTTGATTTGATGCTAACCATCTTTTAGCCTGGTTTCATACTTGGTCCATTTACATGATACATGTTTCATACCTATTGGGCAATTTTAATTTTATTTATTTTTTTATTTTAAAGAGAATAAAACCCAACCCCCCCCCAAAAGAGTAAAGCCAATCAAAACAAAGCAGTGAAAGTGGTACAAAATTTCAAAGCAGGAAATCAACAATGGCTACCATAATATATCTTGTTATTTTCACAATAGTTATCCATTTCATCAGACATAGTAAAATCAGATAAAACAAAACAGAATAAAACTAATCAGAACAGAACATTGAAAAAAACAAACCAATAAATTGGAACAAAACAAAACAGTGAAAACAGTGTTGGATTTCAAAAACAAGACAGAAAGAAATCCCCTGTATTTACTATATTGTGTACTGCTATTCTCCTAGTAGATGCTCAGACTACTAGTAGATGCTCAGACTACCACCGGCCTTAGGCTTGCAAAGTCAGTCAAACAATAGAAACATTTAGTTGTTTTTGTACCTCAGTTGCTATCAACTCAGCCTGTCCTCCAAACCAGCCAGTTGCTCACTAGGAGCGTGGGGGCTAGTTCCTGATTCTCAGCCTGCGTGCCAGTCAGCTCATGGGGAGGGCGAACTGGCTTCTTTGTTCCTGGGCCCTACAAGGTTTGTGCAGCTTACCAGAAGGGTGAACTGGCTTCTTGATGTGCTCCTCCCAGACCCAGCATGGCTTCTCAATTTTGATTTTTAGACTGAGTGCAGTCTTCATGCTGTTCCAATTGAGCATGATTTGTTCTTGTACTTTCCCTGTTATTAGAAACTTTTTTTCTTTTCATTTCCTTATTCTAATTAGTTCTCATCATTTTATTATATCTTGAGAGTAACTTCTCTATTTGTTTCCCTCATTAAATTATGGATTCCTTGGGAATAGAGACCATGTATTATTCACCTTTTATCTTTCATCATTTTGAGAAGACTTTTACCAGAAAGTGGTCAGTATATGTGGAAATAAATTGATTTAACATTGCCTTTTCTCAGGTTATTTCTTAAAATGTATCGAGACTCCCCAAGGCATAGAAGATTATGCTAGTGTCCTTAAAGAGATGGGTAGCAGTGTAGTGGTTTAAGGTAGGGATCTTTCTTTTTTTTTTTTTTTTTCTTTTTTTTTTTTGTGGCACTGGGGATTGAACTCACGACTTTGTGCTTGCCAGGTAGGCACTTAGGCCGCTGAGCTAGATCCCCGGCCTGGTAGGGATCTTTCTTATATGGGTGGATAGATATTCAGTATTTGTAAGTGAATGTTGAATGACATATGAATTATTTTTAGAATAAAGGGGGATGGCCAAATATTACAAATGAGAGATTGGAATGGAAATGCGGAAGGCATACTGAGCTAGATGAAATTATTTCTAAGCTTTGATCTCCTTGTCTGTAGAGTAAGGATAACAATAATATGTTGGTAAGGTTTTGGAAACAATTTAATGAGATAACATAGTATGACGTTCTTGGCACGGTGCCAGGTGTATAGTCTATCCTCACAGTATGTCAGTTGCAGATACAACTGTTGTTTCTAAGTACTGAAGAACATCTCTGTTACACTAGTAAAGACTGTAAATTAAGCTTTTGCCTCTGGGAATATGAAGGAGCCTCACAAGTTCTTTATGCCACTGACACTTTATGATAAAGTGCTTTTCATGCATGTTGAACATTTACAGAACAAATTCATATTCTTATAGCCAAATGATTTTTGAGAATAGCACCAGGAAACACATTTGAGTGAGGATACTCTGTTTAATAAATGGAAAAGCTGGATGTGCACATTAAGTGGGATGAAATGAGACCCCTGTCTCTCACCACGCAAAAGTCAACTCAAGATGGTTTAAAGTCTTAATTATAAAACCCAAAACTAAAAAATCATTAGAAGAAAACAGGAGAAAGGCTGTATGACATTGTTCTGGGCAAGGATTTGTCCTTTTCTTTTCTTTTTTTTTTTTCTTTTTTCTTTTTGAGACCAGGTATCACTATGCAGTTCAGACTGGCCCCGAATTCAATTCGAATTCAATTTGTAGCCCAGGCTGGCCTCAAACTCACAGTGATCCTCCTGTCTCAGCCTTCTAAGTGGTGGAATTACAACTGTGTGCCACCTTGCCCACCCTTGGGCAAGGATTTTTTGATGTGAATATAAAAACAAAGGCAACAACAGCAACAATAGACAAATGAGGTTACATCAAAGTAAAGATCTCTGCACAGTAAAGATCTTTAGTTTGAGTGAAAAGATTACCTACAGAATGGTAGAAAATATTTGCAAAGTATTCATCAGTCAAAGAATTCAAACCCTGACTTTTCCTTGTAAATCTTTTTCAAAAAGTCAATTTCAGGTATTCAGGGTAATTTTTATTATACAGATAATGTATGCTCTTTTTAGAAATCTTAGAAAACATGAACAAGTGATAAAAATTATGCACAATCCTACATAGACAAGCACTGTTAACATTTTAGTGTATTACTTTTGTATTGCTTTTTTATATTTTTAAAAAACCTGATTTTCAAAAATTGAATTTTCTTGGTGAATATAATTTTGTATTCTGACTTTTCATATAACATAATACATTTTCTATATTTTTGAAGACCTTTATATGTCATTTTAATGATGACATAAATTTTCATCATGTTACTATACTACGGTTTATTTATTTATGTACTTATTTTTTGGTACTGGGAATCGAACTTCTACTACGGTTTATGCAGTCATTACACCATAGTTGGGAGTGAAAGTTCTTTCTAATTATCTAGCAAGTTTTTATTCTTAAGGTAATTTCTCTTTAGGTATTATATTAAAACCTCTGGAGATACTTAAATATTTCTGAGTAGCACTTTAAATAGATAATTATACGGCTTAACATAATTGCATTTTATTTTGGTGGGACATGTCTCTATATGTGAAAGGAACATAGAGAAATACTTAATCTCTTGCTAAACTTGAATGATTGCTTATGAGGGACTCCAGCCTGCCACTATGTAAATTAAGTGAAGAGCAAATGTAAAGTAATGTTGATGGGAGGCTGTTAATGTGGCTCACTGCAAGTTATCCAAGTTCATCAGCATTCTGTTAAGGAAAGGACTTGTTTTCCCATTTCATGACAGGTCTGAGATATCTCCTGGCCTGTCATATCATTAATCTTTAGCATGGTGGCAGGTGATTTTTTCATCATCCTTTGTAGTTGGACTGTTACGGTACTAGCATGTATAGGTAGAGCGAAGAAAAGCTGAGTTGGTTTTTCTTGCTCTGCAAGGCTTGCTGCAGATGTTGGGCTGGCTGTTCACTATCAGTGTTTTTCTTACATATTAGAGCACCATCTGGGTTGGCAGTGTGATAAAATGAGAAGAGAAAAAGTCCGAGCCTAGAGCTTTTGAGTCTGAATTTAATTTAGACACTTATCGCCTCAGTTAACCTCTCGAAAGTCACAAGTTTCAAGTTGCTTTTCTGTAAAATGGGTGCAGTGTGGTATAAAGAATACTAGATTTGAAAAGCCAAGCATTAAAATCTCATTCTTGCTTACTTGCAGTGTGAGTTCTTTGTTATCTGGATCCTCTGTTGTCTCTTCCGTATGTGAGGTTCATGATAATGTCTTACTCCCTGGGGGGAGGGTTAAATCAGACTGTACAGGTGTGGCCCCAAGCTGAGGGGCTCTGACTATCCTGCCTGTGTGCACTTTAAATCCCACTCACTCCCTGAAGGACTAGTGCATGTTCCTTCCTCCCACTCAGTTTGCTCTTAGGTTCCTGCAGCTACTGAAGTTTCTTTGGAAGATCAAAAAGGCCTACTTAACTTGCAAGTATGGTGATCCTCATGAACTTTCTATCGGATTTACCCCCACTTCTCCTTTCCAGAAAACTCATCTTTTGTCTTCTTGAGTTTCATCCCAAACTTCTAGGATTCATTTCAAGCCTATTTATTAGTTCTTCTGTTTCTCACTGCCCCTTACCTCTGTGTTTCTAAGAATATTGTCTTTTGGATCCATGTGTTTTGTTACCCCCTCATTTAGAAAATGTTACCTTTGCTGGTTTTCCTGGAGCTCAGGAGTTTACCCTATGCTCAGCACACTTTCTTTGTCAACATTAAGCAGTCTTTTTAGTCTCTCCAACCTCTAGGTGATCCCTTCGTGACTCAGACTCAAGTCTAGATCAGTGTCCTCTATCAGATCACCCATGCTTCCCTGCAAGACTGCCTTTCCTACCTGGCCCCACACCTGACCTCTGCAATGCTTGCCCTGCTGTCATCATGTCTGTCTCCTTCCACTCCTGTGGCCATTAGAACATCAGATCCTTTTTACTCTGACTCATAAGTAATTAATTAAAAGTGGCATCCTTGAACATGTCTAAACATCTCCAGATCTCTAGGACTTTATACCACACCTGGCACATACAGTGTCTCAACAATTGATTGTGTAAATTGTTTGTTAGACTTATGTCTAAGTATTTTCCTTTTCCCCATTAATTCCCCACTTCTTAGAAACTGCCCTGACTTGTATTTGTGTGTCAGTGCATAGCGGTCTTGTAAGGCTTGAGTTTTTTCTTACTGCATAGTGCCCAGGAGATGGCACCTAAGAACTTGGGGTGTTTCCTGGCACCCTCCTTCTTGGTGGGTCTAAGTGCTGCTGATGTTTGCCTCTTTAATTCTGTAAGACTACTGAAAACTCTATGTTGCTTTTGGTGTTTTATTTTGTTTTAATTATTTGTCAAATTGTGGAATCAAGGGTTATACTGGCTTTATAACAGAAGCTGGGAATTCTTCCCTCGTCCTCTTTTCTGAAGACTGTGGCATGCACATTGTTTTTCCCTTTAAGGGATAGAAGCATATGAGTTATTGTTAAACAGATACACCTTAGCTGTTCTTGTCACAAAAAACTATGTAAGATGATAGATATGCTCTATTTTTGATAGAGCATATGAGTTATGCCATCTGGGATAGAAGCTGTTTTTGTGAGAGTTTTAATAAATACAGGGCTATTAAGATTATCATTTTTTTGTGTCATTTCCCCCTTTAGGAAATATATGTATTTCATGAAAGTTATCATATTTGTTTGCATGTGGTTGTTTATAATATTCCTTATTATCCTTTTAATGAGTAAGATGTATCTCCTTCTTATTCCGGATATGCATGCTTTGTGTTTCTCTCATAGGGGTTTCAATTTTATTAATTTTTTTTCAAAGAACCAATTTTTGTTGTTGATTTTACTCATTGTTTCTTCTTTTTTATCTTATTATTTCCTTTCTACATTGGGTATAATTTTATGTTTTTTTCTAGTTTTTACAGAAGAGACTTAAATATTGGACTTTGGACCTTTTTAAAAATATAAACACTTAAAGCTTTAAATTTCTCTCTAAGCACTACTTCAGGTGCAGCTCACAAATTTTGACGTGTGTTATCATTCAGTTAGAAATATTTTTAAGATTTAACTTTTGTTTTATTTGGATGTATATGTTGCTTCATTTTCAGATATTTAGAGCTTTTGTAGATCTGCTATTGTTACTGATTTCTGTTTTAATGTTTTTATGGTTAGAAAATATACTGTGTGTGATTTCAGTCTTTCAGTCTATTGAGATTTGTTTTATAGCAGAACATATGGTCTGTCTCAGTGAATTTCCTATGAGTGCTTGAAAATAATTTGTATTCTACAGTTGAGAGGTATAGTGTTCTATAAATGTCAATTAGGAGAAGATGTTTGATAGTTTGTTCAAATCTTCGGCATCCTCATTGATTTTTGTCTACATATCCTAATTCTTTTAATAAAAGAGTGTTAAAATCTCTAATTTTAGAGAAGCTGTAAATCTTTCTATTCCTTTATTTTTAAAAACAAATGTTGTGCATTTGAGGCTTACAACATGATGTCATGGGGTATAGATACTAAAATGGTTACTATAGTGAACTAGATTAACATATCTATCATCTTACATAGTTTTTTGTGACAAGAACAGCTAAGGTGTATCTGTTTAACAAAAATCCTTAATACAATGCAGTTTTACTAACTTAGCCCTCATATTCATGTTAGAGCTCCAGACCTGTCCATCCTGCATATTGGCTACTTTGTACCTTTTGGATTGATACCCCTAATATCTCTCTGTTGTGCTCCTTTAAAAAAATTCCAGATATAAATGATTTATGCACCATTTATCTTCTGTTTCTGGATAATTTCAATTAGTATATCTTCTAGTTTTATCTATGTTGAGACAAATGGCAGGATCTCCTTTTCTAAGGCTGAATAATATTCAATTGTATATAGCTCA
>RJWT010033190.1:0-13974 GCA_004365215.1 Cuniculus paca
GGGAAACTACTGATTCTACATTGCACCACAGTTTCCAAGAGTCAGAAGGCATCCAGCGACGGCACAGCACAATGTGCCATTTGAGGGATAAATAGCCTATGAAATATGACAAAATAGGTAGCCCCACATTCCACCTCACTGAGTTCCTTGGACTCTCAATTTACCATGAAGTTGTACATTTAGTCATCCACCCACCCACCCATTGATCTCCTCCATTTATGAGTCTATTCACATAACTCCTGGGGAGCAGACACCATAACTGAGACACTGAAATTCCCCCATGAGGCCTGTCTGCATGGTGCTGTCACCTATTGAGTACTGTAAAATCTGTGATTGGAAGTGTGGTCATGGACCAACCACAACACCTTAGAGAAACAGAATCTACTAAATCAAAATTGGCATTACCAACCTCTCCAGAGACCTGGTATGCCTGCTAAGGTGGAAATGCAAATCTAAATACTAGAAGATGGATGGATAGTTATGTGTGACCCTGTCGAATGGAGAGCGGGTTACAGATGACTGGGCTCACAGTGCCCTAGACACAAGCAGGTCATGTGGGAGGCCTGGGTTAAAGTTGCAGAAAGGAGATGGGAGCTAGGGAGATCACCCCAGTTTGAATATGGTTTGTCCCCTCTGAAACACATGTTGAAGTCTGCCATTGTGGTAAAACAGAGGAAAGGAAAAGCCTGCTGCAGAGGGGTGTGAATGTTGTAGCCCACAAGTCAGTTCCTTTTACAAGGGGTGGGCAGTCACTTTTCCCAGCTCGATTTCTCCTGTAGGAAATGGGATCAGTGCTAGGAGGAGACTGAGCCATGATTAGAACTTGACTTCTGGAGTCCACTGTGGGTGTCAGGCAGAGATGGGAGGAAACCAGACTCTTCTACCTCACCCTCCTTCCCAATGTGTCCCCTCAACCATGCCCATCAGGGACTCCTCCAGACGAATGCTTCCTGGTGGAGAACAAGGAGATGACTGGGTCTTCTCTGGAAAAAGCTGGGTCTCTGGAAACCAGCTTTATTCTGCCCTCTGGGTGGGGTGGGCCTGCCTTCCAGGAAGTCCCTGAAAGGCTCAAAGGAACATGTGGCAAGTTTCTGGTGGGCACCTCTGCCAAAAACAGCCCGCAGTGGGAGCAGGACAGTGCGAGCCACAAACCTAGTGAAAGCACCATGTCTGCCCCACCTGAGGCACCTGGCCCCTCTGCCCTCTGTGCGACCTGCCACTGCCCTGACAGCCTCCCATGACTGTCTCCCTTGCCCTGACTCCTCTCGTTCCTGCTAGCATCCTTCAGCTCCGCTATGCTGAGCGCCAGCTATGCACTGGGCACTTACTAGGTGGTGTGGGAAGACAAAGAAAGATCTGTTAGATGTGGATCCTGTCCTGTGGACAGTACCGTCTCCCGAGGAGGGGTAAACAAGTTACATTGTGATGCGAGGTGGTGACTTCTGATGTGCTACAGCACCAGCAATGTGCTATGTAGAAGCACCGTCTGGCTTTTAACTGAAAATAGCTCTTCTTGACACAGCTTTGGGCAACAAAGACAGCCTGGTCGCCTGTGTCCCATGCTGTCACTAATCTTTAGGGTCTGCAGAGACTTGCCTTCCTCTCATCCTTATTCCACACACTCCCCACAAATGCAATTTTCTTCTTTGGGCAGCTTAATTGGGCTACCATGGAGGCCCCCACAATGGCTTTCGCTCTTGTCACATTCCTGGTTTGGAATCTTCAGTCAGTTATAGGTGGGCTGCATTCTCATGGAGTTAAGAAGATAGACCTCCACATGTACCCCAATTGTGAACAATAAAGGAGGTAACACGTGCGAACTATCAGCAGTGTGCTTTCCTCAGAGGCTCAGAGTAAAGGTCTACTGTGACCATTCCTCTTTCCCTTGGTGTCCAGCCTATTTCTTTACCCTTCCTGCATACTCCTAGCAGACTAGAGGCAGTCTCATTTCTCTGTTTTTAATTTAGTTAAGTCTTATGAAAAATTTTGGTCTGAACGGTTATGTTTGCATTAGTTTGGATTACAATCAATAGATTCTAGGTTGATTGATGAATATCCTGGTATTTAAAGTACAGAATTGATGATGCTTTGGTTATTATAAAGTCAGTTAGTAACACAAACTCTAGATTCACAAACCTTTTTATTTTTTTGCAGCACCAGGGATTGAACTCACGACCTTGGGCTTGCCGGGCAGGTGCTTAGACTGCTGAGCTAGATTCCCAGCCCTGTTTTTGAGACAGGGTCTCACTATGCCATTCAGGCTGGCCTTGAGCTCACTTTGGAGCCCAGGCTGGTCTCGAACTCACAACGATCCGCCTGTCTCAGCCTCCCGAGTGCTGGGATTACAGGCGTGAGCCACCACACCCGGCTCTCACAAACTTTTTTTTAAGAAAAAGAAACTTTGGCACTGAGAATAAATGGGAGAACACTTCAGTACATCTTTTTCTCAAGAATGAAAACAGGCCCTTCTGAGTTTATCACAAAAGCTGGGGAAAGTCACGTATCTTTTGATTCTTAGACATGAAGGCAAGTTAGATGCAACTGTAAAAAGACCAATATTTGAAGGATAACTACCTGCATGTCTTTTTGTTATGTATAATAAGAAGATCTAGATGATCTTCTTATTAAAGAAATGGGAGGAAGAAGCAATGTTTTCTCACATCTGGACAGAACAAATACTTTATGTTTCACAGTCTGAGAACAGTTTAAATGAATGAAAAATATTGCATTGTATCTGGTGTTTCTATTTCTTTAAATCTTGCTTGGAATTGTTTAACTTAATTTATAAGTTACTTATCCTGATTCACTGTGCTATTTATACTTAGTTGTGTTAATAGTGGGTCCTATTTTAGGGAAGATGTAACTGAAAGAAAGGTGCATGTGTCACCTTTTTCAGCCCAGAAATAAGACAGCACATCTACCTCGTGATGGAGGGTGACAGTTGCAGGCAAAGTACCCACCTGACAAAAGCAAACAGCTCATGGCTCTTCTTCTCCAAGAGTGCTGTAATGCTAGCACTCTGCTTGTGAACTTAGCGCTTTCTTACTCTTGGTGAGATCATATCTACTGGTGCTTATTATACATGAACATTTGGGAAATGTTAGAGTCTCCTAATATTAATGCTTTGTAAATACCTGTCCACTTTGGTGTGTTTGTCTCTGAAATTAAAGGAAAGGTCGGGGTTATGTTTGTCTAGCATATATTCTCAATAGAGATTACTCTCAATAAAGGTAAGACTAATGATTTTCTAGCCTGAAAACTGTTAAGTAACTTGATCAGTGCTGAGAGTTGGGACAAACTAAAGAGATTTTGAGAAAGGCTGGCTGTTGTAAACAGGCGTTTGTTAAGCGTTGACCGATGACCACTTTTGTGCCTTGGGCACATGGCTTGAAAATCTGGGGTGCTGTGTCTGTAGATCCACAAACGAATCACGATTCTCTGCTTTAGAAACTTGGAAGGGCCAGGGATGTAGCTCAGTGACACAACACCTGCCTGGCAAGCACGAGACCCTGAGTTCGGTTCCTATGACCAAAAAAGAAAAAAATAAAAAAGAAGCTTGGAAACACTTATGATTCCAGTGCACATAGCTCCACCTTTCTTTACTCACAGTTGTAAGCTGGTTTATTGCTGAGATATGTGCAAAGGATAGAGGGGCAGGTTGGTTCTTCCCAGAAACAGTGAGAAAAGCGAATCCACCAGTAAGATGTGCTAGGTGCAAGTGAGAAGACAGGAAAAAATCAATTGTGTTACCGTTCATTCCAGAAAACATTTAAAGAACACCTACGTTGTACTAGAATATATGATACTCTATTTTTATTTCTAGTCTGTCTGAGTGGCTTATGAATTCTTACGGATCTCTTGGGCATGAATTAGTGGAAAAGACACTGTTCCTAGAGTTAGTGACTTCAATTTCACAGACAACCATGTGTCTAATTTGCTGTGTAATCTGGATCGAATTGCTTTCCTCTGTGAGCTTCAGTTGCTGCATCATTACAATGAGGTGGCTGCGTGTGGTTCTGTGATGAAAAGAACCTGCTCCAGTTTCTTTTCCACTACCTCTTTGAGCCTAGAAGAATTTAGTTTTACTACTGATGGTTCATAAAATGAATCTGAAAATCAACCATTGTGATACAAAAGTAGGAGAACACCCAGCTCTGGGAAATGTTAGGGTATAGCTTTCTCACCTGGTGTAGCTCCAACCACTGGAAAATCACCCTGCTTCTGGGACTCAGCACCCCTCACCCAGCTCTGCCCACCTCCTGAGCTGCTCAGGAATTGAGGCAGCGCATCTCCAGGCACTTCCCTTTCCCATGGCCCAGGAAAGATGCTGATGTTTCTCCTCTGAATTGGGCTTGAAAGAGGAAGAGTACTGCTATCTGCGCTGGTCATCTGGAGCCAGCTCCTGGACTGTAAGGACAACTGAGAGGCAGATACTATGGAGGAGGGGGCCACCTGGAGCCCTAATTCTTGCCTGAATCATGGGCCACCCAGCTATAAAGCAAACCTTGCCATCGCAATCTGATCATTGAGCTCAGCCAAGCTGACCTGCCTATTGAGCTGCCCCGGTACAACTCCACAAGAATACTAATTGATACCCAAGTAGACATTAAATCAGCCACCATTTGTAAGGCAGTCTTTGGGAAAACACAAGCACTCTAACCCAAGCTAGCATTAACTGAGTACCTACTATGTATCCAGTGCATAGTCACTTCATGGAAAGCACCAAAGAACTGTTTCATAGTCCCTGCCACTAATAAAGCTTCCACATTCCAAGAGATAGTAACTTGAATAAGAGTCCAAGAACCAAGAGCTGCTCTAAGACAGGCCTGCCTGCTAGAACTTTCAGTGATGATGGAAATATTCTCTCTTTGTGCCATTCAATATGGTAGCCACAGCCAAATGTGGCCCTGAACACTTAGCATGTGCTTAAAGCAGTTGAAGAAATGCATTCTTAAAGTTTACTTAATCTTAATTTCTTTTTACTTTTAATTGAGTGGCCACATGTGTCTGGTGGGTAGCTGCTACAGTGAGCCATGCAGCGTGCGACTCAAAGCGTGGTCTGCACATGAGCCGCACCACAGCCCCTGAAGCTTGTTGGACACGCTCAGGTTCAGGCTCCGCTTCCGACTCACCTGCATCAGCATCCAGAGCTTCACGAATCCGGCGGTCATGTACTTTCACATGGAGGACTGAGAAACATAGGTCTGGAGCTATGGATCCCAGTGTCGATGCATACTAGACTCAGGGAGTGTTTAAAAATCCCAAGGCTGTGACTGCACCATAGACCAATTAAGTCCGAATTTCTGGGTTGGGGGACCAGGCATCAGCATTTTTACGCTTCCCAGTGATTCCAGTGTGTGCTTAAGGTTGTGAACCGCTGCTCTCAGGCCATGCAGCCACCTAGGGTCATGCGTGCATGGATGAGCCCATGTGAAGGCCAATAACTCACTTCTCAGCCTCTAAATTCACTTGTTGGGCCTGGCTGCCTGAGAAGCCAAAGGGACTTATTCATCCCTCAGCAAGTGTAAGAATTGGCTGGGGCTTATGTTTGTTTCCAGTGTCTAAGTGAGATGTTCATGAGTTTTTGACAAAACACGTCCAAATACCACACCACCAAAGGGCACTAAATGGGCCCAGATGACCGAAAGCTGGGAAGGGCTGATTCACTTCCTCACTCTGGGACCTGCAGAACCCTGGCATCCCTGAGCAGTCCCCATGAAGGGAGCCATTCTTCTCATCCAGGGCAGAGGCTGTTGCTTTTTTCCAATGCCACATGTCTTTGGCTGCCCCTCCTGCAGCTCAGCAGGAGTCTGAGGGGCACTGGGGACAGAGTAAAGAGGTAGGGGCCCTGGTCCTGTTGATCAGAGGCCCCAGCTGCTTCTTTCTAGCGATCCATGATACTCGCATTGATGAGTCTTCTCTGAGGTGGTGAAACATGTATCTGAAATAGGTTCTGAGGAAAATGGGTTCCATGAGCAGCAAGGCTGTCCCAAGGGGTTACCAACTGATTATAGCTCCCTGAGGTTTGGCACCCTTGATGTGGGTGATATGGCAGTGAAAGCGAGTCATTTTTGAAGTAGGATTCCCCATCTGTATAATGACCAGCTCATTTGTCTTGATGGTCACAGAACTCCTTGAACTTTGTACTCAGGACTTTTCTCATGCATTCATTACATACTGACCTGAGGTGACTTAGTATAGACAGCAGTGCCCTCAAGAAGGTCACAAGAGCAAACCATGATGCTTTGTCCATCTTGGGACAAAGAAGGAGAGAGGGCCAGCACGGGCTTTGTCCCAGGACACTACAGCAAGTTGCCTCTACTCCATCTCCTCTGCAGGCAGCTTACAACTGCAGCTTGCCTTTGAAAGCCACCAGGCCCTGGGCCACACGTGCTTGGATGGAGCTTCTCTGTGCTGTGACTGGATATAAGCCCTGCTCTAGCGGAGAGTCAGGAGAGGCAAGCCAGCATCGTCTCCCTCCTGTCACTGGAAGGTGACTTGCACCCAGTGGAAACAGCAAGAGAAAGCTGGCAAAATAACTTTATTTCCTCTAATTGTCTCAGTCCTATCGCTGTCCTTGTCTTCATGAAGATGCTGTCTGCCCCAGCCACACTGCAGTCTGAGCTGCACAATAAGCACTTTGTTAAATGTCCCCTCACTCTTCAATGGCACTTCATTACCAAGCCATAAAACATCAGGGGTCAGCAGGCTCCTTGGCAATCAGAACCCTTAACCTTGCCTTAAAGATGAAAAAAACGAGACCCTATGTCCTGACATATTGGAGGCCAAAGCATGTGGAAAAATCAATAATACTAACTTGTCTTTGTTTTATTCATCATGGATTTTTTGCACTAGTTTTTATCTTCTCTCTCTCAATCTCTCTCTCTCTCTCCCTCTCATCCTCTCTCCCTCTCTGTCTTTTTGACCCACCTTCTTCTCCAGGGTTCGCCATGGCAAAGCCATGCATGCTCACACAGTCTTCCCAGAGAGAGTGCAGTGCAAACACTTAGTGTATGGTCAAGCTTGTCATTATGTTCCCATTTGTGGTTTTGTTCACAGATTTAAAAAAAAAATTCTCATTGGTTCTTTTGAGTTGTTTTAGGGTTTATTATTATTATTATTATTACTATTATTTTTTACAACTTTTCATCTACGTGCAGCTGCTCGTATTTTACGGCATGAGGGATGAATTTGAATGTATTATTCCCTCCCCGGCAAAGGTCTACCCAGTTGTTCTGAGACATTCACTGAAACACCTGTATTTCCTCCCTGGTTGCAATGCCTCTTCATTCCATGAATATTCCCAGGATGTGTTTGTGTTCCACCCCCTACCCTTCCCTGGGTCCCATTATTCTGGGTATCTATCTGCACGCAGCACTACACTTTTTCTTCCTGCATCAGGCGGACTTCTCAGACTGTGTGGAGGGCTGGGGTAGCAAAAGTGTTGGATATTCAGGCCAGCTCTTTGCTCCTGCACCTCCTCTGACAGAAAAAAAGAGAACAAAGAAACTGTTCCTCATTAAAAGTATTTATCCAGCTCAGAAGAAACGCCTCTCCATACAGATCCTCTCCTGCAGGGCAAAAGGACTAGAGCTGCCCCACAGGCAACTCGGGGGATGGGTTCCTGCAAACTGAACTGGTCTTTATCTTAACAACAGCACCAGGATCCTGAACAAACACCTTGACAGCCACTGATAGACTTCCTAAAGTGGGCCAACAATCTCTCCCTGCGGAAGGCTGCTGCTTCCCCACAGGCCACTTGACTGCTTTCGCCTTTCCCTTTCCACTAGTAGCTTGGGCTGTAAACAGGAATGCCTTCCTCTGGTGCAAGTGGTTCTCTGTCTTACAGCTCAGGTCTGTGGATATGTGTCAGGGGTCCCTACACCCATGCAAAGACTTGCAAAATTTTTAGGTAGGCCACGGGGAGCAGGAAGGTTGCATGTTGTTCATGACACATAGAGTAGAGATCTGTGGGGAAATTATGTGGTGTCTATGATTTGCTGCAAAATACCTCCTTGGAGGGGCAGGGAATGAGGGAGAGTGGGAAGGGGTGCAGGCAGTGGGAAAGGGAGCAGCTATAGGTTAAGCAGGGTTGGCCACAAGTTGGTGATTGATGGAGCTAGTGATGGGTGCTTGGGGGGTTAGTATATTATTCTCATGAAATACATGAAAGTTTAAGGGACAGAGGAAAGAAGGGGACTTGCTAGATTACACTGATAGAACCTGCCAGCCCACGCTCAGACTTGACATTCTTATGGTTCCAGCTCTACAGGAACCTTCCGAGAAGCGAATTCGTTTGTTCACTCCCACCCCCACCCTGTATCCTCAGCATCACTGAGAGAGAGGCACCAGAGTCCCTGGGGCTGTCTCTGCTCATCTGTATCCTTTCTGCTAAACCTCTGTCGCTCCCCACAGGAGTCAGTCATCAGAGGCCCTGGGCCCTGTAGCCCAACCCTGGACAGATAAAGCGCTGCTTTCTGGGTAAGCTTGTGGAGAAGGAGGCTAGGGCTGCTGTATGGATGTGCTGAGAGTAGAAAATTCACAAATTCCAAGCTCTGTACCCAAAGCAAACCTCCCAGACCAGGTGGCTGCATCCCTGTCCTCTCCTCCAACTCCAACGGGCCTGGCCCGCCAAGCCAGAGGCTTTGAAAACTGGCTTGTATTTGAGTTGTAAAAGCACCAATGTCTGCCATGTTTGTCTAGCAGAGAAGGGACATATTTTCTCCTCTCCCAGTACAAACTCAAAAGATGCTCCATGGGTTTTTCTTCAGACTTTCCACAGGAAACATAAATAAGGAAGAAAAATGACTGTAGGTGATGAGACCCAAAGTGGAATTTCAACCCTGAAGTAACTGCTTGGAACAAGCACTCTCTGTCCCTGTGAAGCCTTCAGGAGCCTGGCTCGTTTCTTTCCTCTGAGGAACTGTCGCAGAAGAGGCAAAAGGATGAGCTGGCTCAGTTCTGAGGCCTGATTCCCAGTCAGGTTTTCCAGTGGATAAAGGTTTTCCTTTATCCAGTGGATGGACCATGCTCGGCTCATCAGCTGCCGAGACCAATGTTTTCTCAATCTGTTATCTTTATTGACTGTGTGTTAGAGTAAAAAGACTAGGAGACTTCAATGCCAGTGGCCCAGCAACACAGGAAGACAGGTGGCAAGTTGAATGTGAGGTGTGGGCCTGTACCCCATGAGCCTGAAGCTGCAGTCAGCCGGCCCTCTCTGCCCATTTCCATCTTGCAAGGGCAACTGGTCTATGGTCTCTGCTCTCATGCAGTTTACGATCAACAGGCAAATATAGCCTAAGAGTAATCATAAGGCAATGTTCGGGTGACACACATGTAATTCATAGGTGATCCAGGGTCTTGAAAAATCTTACTGGGCAAAGAATCAGTCAACTGTTGTTCATCAGTTACAGTTGCCAAATGACTGCTTCTGGGTTGGGAGTTTGCAAATGATGTATTTTCAGACCACCTGAGCATGACAAAGGGCTCTACCACACCCAAGAACCCTAGGTTTGAAGTCACTGTGGCTAGTTCCAGTGGTATGAATGCAACATGCTGGTTGATTTCTTATGAACTACACATGGTTTACTAGGGCCATAGGTGGAATGCTTCAAGGTCACTGCTTCTGTTGCTTGACACCCAGGAACTTTCTTCTCGAGGTGTTTTCCTTTCCTATAACATCCTGTCTCTGCATAGGCCCAAAAAGGCCTTGGAACATCTGCACATTTTAAAAATCCATGTTGTCAATTCAGATAGCCCTTGTGATAAGTCAACTAAACAAAGCAGAGAGCACCACGGAAAGATGCTTGGGAGAAACTCATGATTTCAACTAGAATTTGTCTTTGATGTACCAAATTGTGAATGAAGACTTTTGTTTTTTGTACCAGGGATCAAACTCATGACCTTGTTCTTGCCACACAGGCGTTGTGCCATCTGAGAAAGACCACAGAAGCCATTGACTTTTTGGCTGAGGTTTATGCATCCTATTTATCTGAAGCCCAGCCGATAATCCAAATGCTTTCAGGGGCTACAATGGCTTCCCAGCATTAGACTAATCTGTCCCATCACTGGAAAGGCCATTGACCTGCAGAGTAGCCTGCTGTTTTCATGAGTGGTGCTGCTTCTGGTGGGTGACTGGGAAAGAGGGATTTTCCCAGATGTCTCTAGAGGGAGAGGCAGGAGCTGGGCTGGCTCTGAAAATGATGCAGGGGAGGAAAAGGAAGGTGCCTGCTGATAAAGGTGCTCTAGTAGATGTTGCCAGAGTTTGAGCGGCTCAGAGCATGGGCTCTGTAGTAATCTGGGCCCAAAGGCTTAGCAAGACCCTTCTCTTACAAGCTGCACAAACTTATGTGCTTACATATTGCTTGCCATGTGAAAGTGGCACAGTACTTGTACAGGGTAAGCATATTTAATTCTTAGGACCAGAAGTATTTCAGATTTCATTTTTTTTTGATTCTGGGATATTTGCTGATACATAATAAGATAGCTTGGTAATAGAATGCAAGTCTAAACATGAAATTCGTTGTTTCTTATATACTTTATACACATAACCTGAAGGTAACTTTTAAAATTTATTTTTAAAATTTATTATTTATTGCTGGGCATGGTGGCGCACGCCCGTAATCCCAGGACTTGGGAGGCTGAGGCAGGAGGATTGCTGTGAGTTCGATACCAGCCTGAACTGCATAGTGAAGCGCTGTCTCAAAAAATTTTATTATTATTATTATTATTATTATTATTATTACTATTACTTTGCAGTGCTAGGGAGTTATACCAGGGTCTCGTACATGCTAGGCAAGCACTCCATCATTGAGCTACAACCCCAGCCCTCTGAAAGTGATTTTTATACAATATTTCTGATGTACCTGTGTTTTGATGGTGCCGCATAATGAGGCAGGTATAGAATTTTCCATCTGTGGCATTATCTCAGAATTCAAAAAGTTGCAGATTTTGTAGCATTTCTGATTTTGGATTTTTGAGTTTGGGATGCACAACTTTTTGATTTTGTTTGTTTTGATGCCTACCTTTTGAAGTGCTTGTGAGGATTAAATAAGGCAAAACAGAGAGGAACTGGGTGTGTGGGATTCACAGTCACCACTCAGCAATTGGAAGCTGTTCTAATTATGATGAAAAGAAAGGAGGACAAAGGGGGCAGTGGGAGGGGGTACAAAGCCCTGATCTGCAGACAGCTGCTCCTTGCCCAGCCCCAACTCTGGGCACCTGGGACAACTCAGCTCCCAGTCCAGACAGGCACTGCTCGGATGTTTATTAAAAACCATCCATAAAAGTTATTGGAAACTTTATGTTTGCAGCATGGTTTCTGCAAACTGCATGGCTGCCATGGCCCTCAACAAGGCCCCATTCACCTTGCTGGCCACTCCTCAGCTGCCCCCAGCTCCTAGGCCTCACACCCACCAGGGTGCCCCTTCCAGTCCTGTTTACAGAGCCCCCCATGCCAGGCCTCCTTCCCTCCCCAGGCACTGAGTGATTTTTCTGACTTGCCTTTTCCAAATGTGAAGTCTCTGAATGAGGTCACTTCGACTAGGAGAGCAAGGGAGGGTCACACGGCAATATTTCCTGAGTATAGAGGTCCCTGGCTGTTTTTAGGCAGACTCTGAAAGTTTCTTACTTTAATAGCTATGGTAAAGCAGGAGAAAATGAAAAAGTTGGTTAAAGGAAGTCAGTAGTAGTCTAGATGGTCCTCGGACTCGGCAGATAGAACCTGGGACGTGCCTGCTATTTCAGCCCTCATCGGAAGCTGCTCTAACACAGCAGTCTGATAGATGCACGAAGTTTTGATCTAAATAGGAAGGCCTGTCCCAGGCTGCCTGAAGAGAAGGGCTGCTCCACACCCAAAGTGCTCCAGGGTCCTGTCTCAGCTTGCTCCCCATGGTTCTCTTGTTCCCTGTCTTTCTGTGCTGGCCAGACTCGCTCTCCTAAAATGCTGCCCACTGGAGAGAGGGCAAATCCTCAGGCTGGTACTGAAGGCCCTGTTTAGTGCAGCTTTCCTGTCCCTGTGCAGGCCGGCCTCTCCACTAGGCCCAGGGCACTCCCTTCCAGGGACAGCAGGACTCCTTCCTTTGGTCTCTTTTCTGCTCGGAGCACAGCTGTCTGAGCTCAGCAGTCTCCAATCTGTCCCCACTCCCTCTCAGCTTCCTTCTGGCCCCCAACCTTCCTCCTCCCTGCAGCAGGGGCAGCTATCGTGTGAGCAAGTAGGTTTATAGCACTGCTGCTGACCAGATGTGTGTCCTCTGATCCTCAGTTACCTCTTCTGTAATGACAGTGTAACGGCAGCAACATCGACCTCCTCCCAGGTTTGTTGGGAGAACTGAGTGACAGGACGCTCCTGGCTCAGAACCAGATACATTAACAGGATGTGAGCGCAGGGCGCTATGACTTCATTGCACTTGGAGGTTAGTCCTTGCCAAGAGCAGCCTTTTGGCACTCATTTTCCAGGGAGAAGGTGTTTGATAAACATTGGTTGACTGCTTGTGGATGTCATGTGATGCGCTTTCTACATATGCTCTCTCGACAGAGGCTCCAGGGAGCCTGAGAGCTGAGTTCCCTTCTTTCCCAATGGCAGTTTGGAGACCTGAAAAGCATTTATTCCAGAGCATCCTGCAGGCTTCTCCGGGTGTGGTTATGTTTGCTCTCCAGGGATCTTCCTGGAAACGCATCTTCCTCCATTAGACCTTACCCAATAGCTGGGGTCCCCCCAGGAGTGGGTGTGGCAGGTGAAGGTGATACATGAGTCTTTCCCAGTGCAGGGGGACAGAGATGGTGCCTGGGGATCCACAGGGCTGTCTGTTCTGAAGCTGTCTTCATGGACAGGCTGTAAAGCACACACCCACCCAGCATCCCTCTGTGTCAGGCGCTGGGCTAAGTGTCCCCTACACAGTTCAGGCCCTACTTCTTGGTCCCAGCTTTGCTTTGGTGGCTACAAAGTGAGAGGGGTTGAAATGAATTCTTCCAGCCTGTGGCCACCCTGGAGCCTGTGGGAGGGAAAGCAGGTCCAGTGCATGCATTCCCTCCCCCACTCGGCTTTCAGCCTTTTCTGAAAGAAATACTGTGCTTCCTCCCTTCCCCCTTGCCGCATCCCCTTCCTCCCAGTAGAGCCTGGGTCTCCCAGGCTGCAGTCCAGCAGTCCCTCTGCAAGCAGACTTCCAGGGACGCGTGGCTTTGTTCGAAACCTCATTAGCAGAGACAGAAAGGCGAGAAGCAGCCTGTCCGGCATTCCAGGTGTCAGTTAAGAAGGACTGAGAGAGGAGAAGGTCATTAAACCCTAATGCAGGTCAGCCCCCAGGAGAACAAAAGTAATAAACAGAGACCCGGGAGAGGGGCATAAGGTAACTGGAGAGCTGGGAGGGGGTACCCCCTGCTCTGGCTGGGAAGGGAAGGCCCCAATTCCTGGTGGGACTTCCAGCTTCTCTTTCCTGGTTCTAGGCATCCCAGACAGCCTCCCTGTGTATGCTCCTGAAGGTGGGGCTGGGCCCAGGAGACTCCATACCTGGATGAATGAGGAGGACTTAGCAGTAGCTCAGACATGCTGAGTGGCTGGGTCTGGCACTGTACCTAGCACGGCCTGTCTGTGAGCTCTTAGTATCTCAATCACATAGGTATTATTAGCTCCATTTCAAAGATAAGGAACTGTAGATTGTGGAATGTGTTATTTTGGGGCCCTTGTGACTCTTGAGAATTCAGCAGAACACTACCTCTCAAAGATACTTGGAACGTCTGAACCAGGGAAATTCCACAATTACTCATAAAAAGGCTGAATGTGTTGGTGCTGCAGCCGCACACCAAAGCTCGCTCCTCTTGAAGGGCAATCAGTGTGAATATTTGGTGTCCGGAGCTCCCTGTCCTGCTAAGGGCAAGGGGGGCTACCTGCAGTTAGACAGCCTGCGGAGGGAGGTGGAGGACAGAGGTGGCTCTGTGTGGACTCCCGGCCTGGCTCCAGGGATCTCTGTCTGTCTT
>RJWT010033191.1:0-13957 GCA_004365215.1 Cuniculus paca
TGAGAGGCTTCTGGTGCGGTAGAGCTGAGCTCTTACTTCTGTCACCCACTAAAGGGAATGCACTTAGACACTCAGCCCTGTGAAGCACATGACCCCAGCTGTAGAGTGCGAAGTCTAACAGCTGTGCTGGTGTTGGACAGCTTTGTCCCCATTCCTCAAATTTCTCAGAGATGTCCCAAGAGTAATTTTGATTCTGTTAGTTAAGAGCAATAAGGAGCTTCAACTCTGAGCACAATATGCCTTGTGGCTCAAAAAATCTAGAGGCTAGAAACAATTCCCTAATAGAACAGTAATTTTAAATCAGTCAATTATTTTTTTTAAACCATTCTCAGGAGCAGTTTAGATAACTGCCTGATCAGGACTTGCAGGGCTGTCTTGTGGGATCTCAGCTTTTATCTGTGAGTCCAGCGTTGTTTAGACAGACACGGCCGTTAGCTTAGCAGGGCAGTTTTGTATCATCTCTGCTTCCTTGTGCCTGGCAACTGTGGCTGAATATTCACTTACACATTTGTGAAATTGGCTTTGTCATAAATGAACGTTTGAAGGATCATACAACGAAATTGTTCTCATTTACCTTGAATCAGACATGTGGCTATGCAGGGGTCATGGGTCACTTTTTAGAGAGTACTTGGGTACATGGGGATGTCAAGAAAAAGAACTGTTTAAGATTTCTCTAGAGTGAGACTAGAGGTGTAGTTAACAGGTCATATTTCAGCATTCTGTGGGTGAAAGACTAGATCTTGGACTTGGCATTTGTGTCCATGTGCCCCTCTTCTGTGTCTATTTGGTCTCTGGGTGTTTGCTTCTCTGCCTCATGGAGCTGGTGTAATGACCTGGTTAAATGAGAAGAACTAAAAACAGCTGGAGACACAGAGGGAGATTAAAAAGCAATCGACAAAAATGAATTAAAGTGAATGAATTAAAAATGAAATAAATAATAATGATGAATAAATAAACAAATGAATAAAATATTCTCCAATACCTTTTCACCACATTGTAGCAAAGGATTAGAACTGAAGTATACTCAGTGACTTTAACACTCGGTATTGTCTGTCTGCAGAGTTGTAGAGTTGAGTACAAAATCAAAATTAAGCATCTATTGCTAAAAAATTATTAAGAATTTTGACTAGGACCACTGAGCATTAGGCTAAGTGTGGGGCTCTGGGTGACTGTCTTCATTTCTTTTCTCATTGCTGAAACAAAATACCTAGCACCCACAAGTTATGGGAGGAAAAATTTATTCAGCTCACAGTTTGTAGAGGTTTCTGTCCACAGTTGGTTGGATCTAAGGCAGGGTGGCATGGCAGAAGGACATCACAGAGGAGAAACCAGTCCATAGCAGGCAGAGTAGGCAGAAGGCAGCAAGCAACAAGCAACAGCAGCAGCAAACAGAAGCATCAACTTCTTTCTGTCCCTTTATATTCTATCTAGGCTGTGAGTCTATTGACTAGTGCCACCCAAACCCAGGTTGGGGCACCCTTAATTCCAGCATCACACACCCTAGGTCCAGCCACCTCTGAAAAGCCCCGCCTGTGACTTGGCAGGGACATTTAGATACAGTATAAGCCACAATCATGACTACATAGCCCATGAAGCCAGACTTGCCCATATTTCAGCAATTTCACTCACTGTTTCCATTCACTGCTTTACTCACTTTACAAATGTTTCCCGAATGCTTTTGTCATCTGTACAATGACCTCCAAATCAACAAGTGTGATTAAACTCTTTCAAATGCCTGTTTTTCTGCTTTCATTTTAGGAGTTCTCTTAGAAAAACAAAACAAAACAAAACACAGTTTTTTTTATCTACATTATTGGCAGGTTTAGAAGGAAGCAACTCCATCATGTTATAAATTCTTGTGCCACATTTTCACTTCCCTGTATTATGTAGTTTGGAAACAATTTCCAGTTTTCTTACTAAATACCGTATTCTCTTCTTTGTAAAGGAGAAATCAGGAGCCTGTGAGTGTTGAGGATGCCAAATGCTTAATATAAACTTCACTAATCCACAATCCCTGAAGTAAGAGAGCTAATGATTAGAGGTTAAATTGGGACAGAGAATCTCTTCGTTCTCTTAATGATCATTTTCCCAGTGTGTTGCCAGTATTTCAAAGGAACAAGGACATTATTTTTTCCTGCTCTTCCAACAGGTCGATCTGTACCAAGATAATTCAGTTGGTTAAGGCTGGTGCTAATGAGGCCAAGGTCATGGACTTCATCCCAATCTACAGCAATTAGTTAACTTCAAAAGAATACTCAGACTCCACCTTCTACCTTAGGCACAGTTCAGAATTCCACATTTCCTTTGTGGAAGCAGCTCCTCCCCTATTAAAATGAACTCTGTTTACTCTAAGTGGCCATGGTAACTGGCCAGTCAGGAACTCCCCAGCTCCGGCCATGGCTGCTAGTCTAGGAAACACGTGTTACGTGCTGGTCTATTTAGAGAGACTCTCAGGACTTGTGCAGGAGATTCTGCTTCTATCATTTGAAGCCTGGGATACTTTCCGTCTGGATCCTTGGAAGACCATGGTATGAGGGGTAGGGATGGAGCCAGTGCAACAGAAGGTGGAAGTGAAAAGGGGAATCCGAGTCCTCAGGATATTACGAGTCCTCACTATGGCTATGCCTGCAGGATACCCTGGATTCTTCCCTTATATAAACTCAAAAATTGTCTTTTACACTTAAGCCAGTTTGAACTGAGATTTCTGTTTTTTACAATCAATAGA
Source organism: Cuniculus paca (assembly GCA_004365215.1). Taxonomy (NCBI): domain Eukaryota; kingdom Metazoa; phylum Chordata; class Mammalia; order Rodentia; family Cuniculidae; genus Cuniculus; species Cuniculus paca. The sequence continues at coordinate 2,726 of RJWT010033191.1, forward strand.
ACTCCTGAATTCTTAAAGAAAGAACTTTGTTAAAGTCATAGAAGGAGAATGAGATCTTGGAAAATATTTTCAATATCATTCATCTTAGTTTGTACTCTCCGCTGAGTTTCCAGGGTATTTTTATTAAGTCTATCAGTCCTTTGGTGTCCCTTGTGAGGAGATCAAACTGAAAAAGATGTGAAAAATCCAATACACTAATCAACACTATATAGTTTTTTAACTTGCTGGCAATTTTCTGTGGATCATTAAATTCCCCAAATATGAAACTTCTTCATTGATATGTTGATCATGTAAAATAGGCTTGAACACAATTGCTATTTCCATGGTATCAAGAGTCCTGAGGCCCTGAACAGCATTTGTGCTGGTCATGATAATTTTTCTGTTTTTACCTTTTGCTCAAAAATTCTCTAGCATTGAGTGGTCTGCTGCATTTTGCAAAATGATTTCTGTAAAACTGTGTATATGCATGCAAACATGCAAATTTTTTATTTCCGTTCTAGACTGACCGTGTTTAATAAATCAGATGGCAATAGAAGAAGTCCTGCCATAGCTGTCATTTTAGAGTCTGCACCAATAGACCCTATCAGTGAAGGGTGTCTGTGGTTGCTCCTTGGGGGTCTTACAGAAATCTAGAAGATAAATGGTAAAGGCGAATTGCTTTTGTACTAACTTGGAAAATTTTATTATCTTCCAGAATTTCCAGAATCATATGGGAGATGGGCAGAGCCACCTTCCTGCTGGCTCAGAAGCGGCCCTATTTTTAGCCAGGACTTAGAGTGGTCATAAGAAACTCTTCCCCTCTCTACAAGCCTGCATTCCTCCACTCTTTAATGGTCTTTTACAGATGACAGAAACATCTGCATTATAGAACTGGAAACATTCATCATGGAAGATGAGACAAATTCTCTTCCTGATGTACCTCTACCTCTTTAACTTGCTTCAATCCTTTTGGGATTTCTTGGTATCTTGTGAAACTGTTCTTTAAGCACCAAGTTGGATTGCTGATAGTTTCATTTGCCCAAAATTTGTTTTCTTTTATGTTTGCTGCAGCTTTTTCGTGGACCTCCTTTTCTCACAACCCATCTGCCTGGTCGTTGGACAGTCCTGCCCTACCATGCCTTAAAGGCACTCACATGATGAAGCTGTAGCCCATCAGCAGATTTTATTTCCTTAATCACAATGACTGGTTCAAGCCTAGACTTGTGTCCTCAGTCAGTCCATCAAGATAAATTCCAGAACATCTCTTCTAACCACTGGGAGGGAAATTTATACTCTGGTAGGAATGTAAGTACAGAGTTGCTCTAGACTACCTTGCCATCATTGGAAACACTGGAGAATTAAGTCAATGCAAAGGAAAGAAAAACTGTGAGTCAGCATGACAGGGTCCTACTGACGTTGTTTGAAACCCTGGTCCAGCTATTCCTGAAGCCAGCCTTATCACCTTAGACTTCTTAGGTAGGTGAGTCAACAAATAACTTTTTTTTCCCTGAAGTTAGTCTGAATTGAATTTCTGTCACTGTGGCAAACAGAGCCCTGAGCTATACAAGCAATCACAGAACAGAGCTTTATTTGCTAAGGTCTCTCACCTATGTCCAGCATCAATAGGCCAGCAAATGAAATACTTAGGATTACATAGGTAAGATTGAGAGGAAATGTGGAAAGCAACTTAATACAAAGGGAATGGAATGGTTCCATGAGGGTGACTCCACTTAATAGATAAGGAAATTTGGGAAGAAAGCAATCATATTGCTTATTTCTAGAGCAATTAGGATTCTAAGGAATAACTGGGGAACTCAGCACATACACAAATTCTTTCAAAGACAATCAAATGCTCTGGTTTTTATTGCAAATCTATGTAAAAAGATGCTTCATTGATGGCATTTTCCAATTCTTTTAGAGCAATTGAAATAGTTTTGTATGTTGGAAATACAGCTCAAATTATCCTTACCTAGTTTAGGAGCTTTCCTAAGATAGATACAACACCTCACTCTTCTTCATCTATCACTTGAGGTCATTGCTTAAGTGCAACATCTTGGGGGCCAGCAAGTCCAAGTTTCAATCCTTATTTTGTCACTTGTGGATCAAAAAACTTCAGGTGAGTTATTAAATAATCAATTTTATCTGAGCCTCAGTTTTCTTTTCTGTGAAATGCAGCTGGTATTACCTACATTACCTACTTTATGGGCTATGACAGTGTTTAAAAGAGATGCTTTTGTTTTCAGTTTTTAGGTAGATCTCATATCAAGTTCTCCAGCCATGACTGGCACAGAAGGATGCTCAATGAATGGGGGGAAAAAACTCATCTGATGAATTTTGGGATCTCAGTGACATGTTTGACATCATCTCTGTCATCTTTTCTCATTTTCTCTGAATCTTTTTGGGTAAAAATAATTATTGATATCAACATAATAAAGAATAATGACCAGCATGAATTATTAGTAGTATGGCTTCTATTTACTGAATTCCTGCTCGTTTCCAAACACTGCACTTATAATCTCACTTTATTACTACTACAATCTTTGGGGTTCTGTCTTATTATGTAGTATTCGACAGCTGAGCAAACAAATGCAGTGAGAGTAAGAGTTTGTTCAAGGTCTTGTAGCCAAGGTATAGAAGAGCTAGGGTTCAATCTCAAGTCTTCAGAGCCTGTGACTTCTTGAGGATATAACCTTCATAGTCACAGTGAGGTTCATTGGCCAGCAGCATTGCCATCACCTGGGACCTTGGTGAGAACTTAGACTCCAGCCCAGATCTACTGAATTAGAATATTCATTTAAACATGAACTGCCCCTTTCCACTTTCCACCTCCAGGCGATTTTTGTGCCCATTAAGTTTGCAAAGCAGTTTGCCACTTGACCTTTCAGCTCTACATCAAAATACTTTTTGACCCTGTTGCTTTGCACCATGACAGGAGTTTGCTGACAACATCCAATTATTTTAAAGGCAACAAGACTGTGCTTAAAATATTTTTAAAGGCATGGGCTTGATTTCTTGATCCCCACAAAGTCTCCTTTTCTACTCATTTCTGCAAATGAGTTGTGTTTCTCTGGAAGAGCTTGTCACTGTCCAGTTGATGATGATACATCTTGAAAAATGAGAGTTTTGACCATTCTGTGGCTAACCCAGTTCCACTGTAGAGATATGGTTTATGGGCCAGATTTTTTGACAGGGTTGGAATTACTTGAATAGAATGATTTTGCGGCTATTGACCAAATCCAATCTCCCACAAATTAAAAATAAAATGTTTGGAAACCTCCACACCAATTGGAAGTGCTCATATGAACAGAAACAAAAACAAAAACAAAAACAAGCAGAGCTTGATTTATAGAAAATGTTTCTCTTTTCTGTTTCCTTATTATTTTTTACAGTTGAAAGTTGTAAAGAGCCTTCATGGCTTAAAGACTCCTTCAACAAACTGTCCCTCAAGCTTTTTAGATGAAAAAAAGGAAAAAAGACAAATAAGAAGTCAGTATGAAGTACTGCATCTTAACAAGAAGCCTAGTCTGCTGGGGATGGGGTGGAGGTGAGGGGTGGATTAGGGATAAAGTTACTGGGGTTTAACTCTACTCTTCCTTTTGTCATGCAGGCAAACTAGGGCCAGCCTTTCCCTGGCTCTGTCTTCCTAATAATAGAGAGGACATTACTGGCCTCTTAGGTCTGATGGGAATATTAAGAGGCTTCATGAAATGTGTGAGTACTCAGAGATGCACAGAATAAGCACTCGACTTCATAACTGAGACCATTTCAGGATGCATTGAACATTGGCTCAACTTTGGCTCATGTTCCTGAGTCTGTTTATGAGGCCCTAAGGTATGACTGCATGAATCCAAGGGACAGAAAATTGGTCACAGCTCCCAAACGCACCAGCAAGAATAAGATACAGAACACTTTACAAGGGTGTGCTTTTGATCAGACTCCTGAATTCAAAGCCTGCCTCCACCACTTGCTTACCAAGAAGCATTCAAACTCCTGAGCTTCTGTCCCTGCCTCTGTTCATGTTAATAATAGTGCTCAGATGAGGGCCTTCATGCGAGGATTAAGAGAAAGCATGTATAACACAATCTTGCATGTACACAGTGAATGCTCATGAAACACCAGCCATCTTTATTTCCGTTTTGTCATTAATTACGTTCCTTTGTGAAGTTTTGAGCATAGCTAGATTCATATCCCTACACTCCATAAATTCTTACTGAATGTAAAGTTAAAGTACATGTCAAAAAATTACCAGCAAGGATCTAAAGATGATAAATGAAAACAAGGCTTGAGGAACACATCACATTTTAATATTTTGCGTGGATTGATTTTGAGTTAACTTTGTGTGGAGTGGAAAATGGTGCTTATAGAAATAAGAGAAGAAACAAAAAAAATCACAAATGCCTACTTATCAAGGAAAATGCAATAAAATATTTCATAAGGGTAGTGGCGCTGTTTGTCTGCCTTCCAAATGGCGTCTTCACTATCTGCTTGAATTATGTCAGCTGGCAAATGAAAAAATTTCATTTATAGATAGGAAAGAAATGTGGGAAAGAGTCATTAGCTACAAAATTAATTCATTCAAAGGCAGGCTGCCAATGTTTTGGAGTCTGAAATTTCAGGAAACAGGCTGACCTCAAGTTGTATGTCATAATGGGACAAACAGACAGGCAAAGGCGTGCTGACGAAACACAGAGTTGAGTACTAGAAAGTGGCCATGGAGAGTAGGGGGTCTGTTTTACTTGGCATGGTTAGAGTACCTGTGTCTGGAGGAAATGGTGCTCTAAGAACAAGGAAGAGCGAGCGCAGAGACCCTAAGTGGGATGATCCTTGGCATGTCTGACTGAGGTTCAAGAGGCCAAGTGAGTGGGAAATAAGTGAGTGATGGAGCCCGTGTGGTTTGGTGCAAAGAGCATGAACTTGAGGTTAGACTAGGCTACTTGAGCTATGAGGAATTTAGTAACTCGCCTGGATTTTTTTTCCCTGTGTTTTTTATAATCAGCAAAGTTGGGACCATAAGACCAGCATTGATGAGATCATTTGTGGAATGTGCCTGATAAAGCATTTATGGGGAAGCAGGTACTCATAAAAGTGTAGCTGAAAAACAAACCAAATTAAAAGCATGGCACAGAGTTAGCAACGTGGGAGGCCAATTAGTCAAGCCACGTTTAGCACCATTCAGTTCCTTAGTGTTCGTTTCATATTACTATGAGCAAGACTTGTGGGCACAAGGATAGGGTCACAGGTACCTCTGTCCTCAGGGAGCTCTGGCTGGTGCAGGTGATAAATGAAGAAAGGGATTGTCTGGGAAGATAGGACTTGAGTCCCGTGGGTTGATTGCAAACTCCTTGAGGCCTCTCTTTAATTTCTGTACAAAGTTTACAGAAACTGCTATTGTCACAAGAAACTGAATTTAGGTCCTAATGGAATTTGCATTGATAGTTCAGTGATTTGACAAATAACCTTTTGATTTTCCTACCAGCAAAGTGAGGGGAAGAGCACCTATGATGCTTCCTATTCCTAAGTTTGTCTTGGAATTAGGTAGAAAAGTCAGAGGCGTTGAAATAGGACTTGGTGAATAAACAAAAGAATGTTTGAGCGACACCAGAGGCAGGGACCAGTAAAAGACATTCTTCAGAACAATATTTAGTATTCATGAATTTCTCCAGCATTCAGGTAATGCACTTGAAAAAAGCGCATGTTATTGAGGCTAGGAGTACATTCGGTCCTTTAAAATACCATTGCTTGGAAACATGCAAGGATGGGATTATGCTTTGAAAATAAGCATTCTCAGAAGGTTTAAGCAAAGAAATCGTGTTGCCTTAAATGTCCCCAAATGTATTTTCATTGTGGCAATAAATTGGGATTATGAAGTAGTGTAACTGATTTTTAACAAACATTACAAAATTCACACATAAGGAAGTGTTATGCCTTTTCCTTTTTGCCTCTCCATGGTGTGGTGGCTACATCTGGGGAATAGATGAGCCCTTTGCTTAGTGTAAGCACATTTTTAAGAGGACGAGCCTATAGATTTCTATAAAGGATAATTTAAAAATATCAAGAAGCTCTAATGTGGAAGCTGAATATTGTCAATAATGGATTTTTTTTTCTCTCTGAAAGTGAATTTGCTGCCTGGGGAACTCTAGCAACCACTTAGGAACTGATCTGATGACCCCAATCCTGGGAGCTGCTTCAAATTCCACATACCAGGGCTGGGGATCTAGCTCAGTGGTCTAAGCGCCTGCCCGGCAAGCGCAAAGTCATGAGTTCAATCCCCGGTGCCGCAAAAAAAAAAAAAATTTCACATACCCAGTGAAACTCTCAGCTTCCTACAACACTTTTTCTTCATCTCTGTCCAGGGAGTCATCCCCCACCTGGTGGCCCACACTTAAGGCTGGGAGATGCTCGATGTGGGTTTTAAGGGGTCTAAGGCTTACACAATTTGAAGATCTGCCATTTAAAATGTGCATACAAATCTTCCTTTGTGGAAATTAACAAGAAGACCTAATGAACTTGTTGCTAAGACTCTCCTCATTAAAGCCTTGAATGGGGTTTTTCTACAAGGAGAGATCTGATACTTAATCTCCATGATTCCCTGCCAAGTCCACTTTTCCTGGGAGTGACTTTGCATTGCCCCTTTCCATGCCCCATCTTCAACATTCAGTTTTGCACTTTTTGTTTCAAAACTCTGTCTCGAGATCATGCACTTCTCTGTAGCTACTACTGGCATTCTTCTTGTAGAAGGCATGACCACTTCATGCTTTGATATCTATGACAGGCTCTTTCCTGTTTTTTCATGGACGTGTTTGCCTCTTATTCATTTTCCTACAGAGCAACTGAATGCCTATTTCAAAGTATAGATCCAACTTTGTTTTTCCCCAGCTTAAAACCCTTCAGTGGTTTCTCTGTGGATTTAACAGGTAGTCAGTCACCAACAACCTAATAGGTCCACCTCTGTGACTGTGAAATGTTCATTTTCTCTTTACCACTTGTCACAATGTATAATTGTACATCTCTTTGATTATTTGTTAACTGTTTGACTCAGTATTATGTTGCAAATACTAAAATGTCAACGGTCATATCTATTTTATTTGATTACATTCTCAGCTAAGCACAGCTCCTCAGACATAGTGATGTTTGATTGAATATTAAAGAATTGGATAAAGAACAGATTTAACAAGCTAAGTATGTCCATGCTGGTTAAAACCAGAGATGCCTATAAAATAATGAGATTCTCTTGGGAAGATGGTTGAACCGAACTGAAAGTAATCCCCAAAGTAAACCTTCAAGAATGATTTGAAAAGTGGTATCATCATTTGGAGTAAATGCAACCTTCACATATGTTTCCATTAGAGAAAAAATGTACTACATATATGCTGCTTGATAAACAGGTTTTAGCTTACATTAAAAATAATTGTTTCATGTCTCTGCAGTGATACCATGTACCATTTGAAGGATTTTGAAAGGGTTGTGAAACAGGAAATCTATTGCAAGCTTGTGTGGATGGATATGTATAGAGTTCATGAGTGATAAGAGTCACTATTGCAATGAGAATAGTATGTTGTAATTTTTAATGCTAACTATATGGTAGAACCACAATAGGTGTTTCATATAATCTTCCCACCATTCCTAGGAAGGAATCGATATTGTATCTTATACCTTATGGATGTGGATGCTAAGGCTTAGTGAGTTTAATTTAAAGTCTTTGTGTGAGGTCATATAGCCAGGAAGATATGGAGTCATAATTTGACCCATGACTCTATACTTTTACATCCTATAAAGAAATTTATATTCATTCCATTAAAATATATGAACAAGTGATAAGTATAGGTTATCTTGGCTCCATTCAGTTTTTGAAAAGTTCAGAAACATCTTTCTCCCCAACCGAGGGTAGATACATGTAACTGATGAACCTAATCCCCGACGTCTCCAATTTTCTAGTTGCCTTCTTAGTAACTCACTGTTACACAAAAATATTACGCTCGACAAAATACTGCCACTGTCTCATTCAGTGCTGTTAACAAGAAAGATTGGTGCTATTTTAAGAATTTTCTTAGAATATTGACAAGAATTTCTGCCTTCCCCTTCAATGTATAATTTTCTCATTATCAGCATTCTTTGATTGTTCTTTTTAAACTTCCTTTCTTTAGGTCTTGAAATGGCACTTACTGCTGCTGATAATGACATAAGCAGATTGTGTCATTGTTTCCAAAACAAACTCAAAAGAAGGCTAAAACTAGTTCCAAAACATCCAGGTGTATGCGTTGGTCTCTAACCTTTGTCAGACACTCAGGGCCACCCTAGCTCAAGATCTCCCGAGACCACACCCGTTTTCATGCCATTGGTCCAAAGAATCCTTGGCCTCTGAAGTTGAGTTTCTTTTAAAATTCTCTCATATGAGCGATATCATTGTCATTTGAATACAGCTTGATTTCTCACTTGGGTATGTGAATTTTGAAAAACCCAGATGGGGACAAGAAACAAAAAAGACATCAAACTAACAAAAGATTTCTTTTAATTCTGAAACTTCCATTGCCTGAGTTATCAAAAGAAAAAAAATAAATGTGTTATTTTTGTTGGACTAGAGCAGTTCTCATAGTCAAGAAGACTGAGTCCCCAGTAGTTTGAGGCATAGAAAAGGAGTTTTAGGCCAGTTTGATCCTTGGCTGGCTTTCTCAAGAGTCTTGGCTCTGTGTTTGTTTTACTGAAGGCCACAGGCTAAAGGCTAAGGCTGCAACTAGAGTGGTTTGTGCAAGGCCCACACGACTTCCCTAGCAAGGCTGACTGTCTAGCTGACCTTTGATGGGTACCTTCTCTGTCCTTGTAAGAACTCTGTTAGTTTTCATTTTTATTTTTAGTTACAGTAATAGGAAATGAGCATATTCTTCTTGCAAAAGATTCACAAAATCTAGAGGGTAGTTCTTATGGTTAATACATTGTGTCAACTTGAAAAGTTTAGAGGTTTAATTGAGAGACTCAGCAGGGAGCCAGGGTTCTTACTTTGTAAATATCCTCATCCTGTGCAAAGGAGGACAGGGATGTTTTGTGAGTGCTACACCCACCCTGGGAAGCGGGGGTGGCCTGTGTACAATTTAAGGATAGAGAAGAAGCTTGGGCTTTTGCCTCTTTTTTGTTCTGGCTGCTGCCTTGAAGTGCTACCCCAGTGCAAGCAATCCTGCCTTGGAGCCAGCTGATTATGGACTGAAATCTCCAGAAACTGTGAGCTAAATAAACCTTTCCTTGCTTCATTTTGCTGTCAGGTGTTTGTCTCAGCAACAAAGAAAAAGTATCCAAGACAGTAGTAGACAGAGTAATATTCCTCTATCTCTTAAAGATGTGCATGTCCTAATTCCTGAAGTTGTGAGTATGTTACTGCATGTACTAATGTCATCAATCTAAGGATCCTGAGAGGAAAAGATTATCCTGGATTATCCAGGTGGGCCCACTGTCATCTAAAGAGTCCTGATAAGGGGGGAAAAGAGGCTCAAATACACGAAGAAGAGACAACAATGAAGGCAAAGATTGGAGTTATAAATAGATAAAGGAATTGCAGGTGACTTAAGGACACAGGGAAAGGAAAGAAAACAGCTTAAAAGCTTCCAGAAGGAGCACAGCCCTAGGGACCCATTTTGACTTTTGACCTCCATAACTTTAAGGCAGTGAATCTGCATTGTTTTAATCCACAATTTTATGACAATTTACTGAAATAGTAATAGAAAACTATTAATATCTGTTGTCAGTGTGATGTTAACCTTCCCTTGCTTACAAATAGATGGTCTATGCTTGTAGTATATAAACAGGATAAGTCTGTATGTATTATAGTGTTATCGTACTTACATATTACTTTTCCCCTTAATAATACGTCTTGGAGATATTTCCACATGGATACATAGAAAGCCGTGTATTCATTAAAAATTTATTATGTACAGTGGAGGTTCTGTAATACCTTTTTTTCATTCCTCTATACTTAATCCCCTTGTATCCAATTGTGCTTATTTATTTTTACTATTATGCCTAACACTAAAGTAAAAATTCTCAAAATACTTCTTTGTGCTTATGACTATATTTTTTTGCTGGCACATTTTAAGATTATTTTAAGCCTTAAATAAGCAAATGGACAGATTTGACTACATATAGCGCAGTGCTTTGGTAACTATCATTAAATGGTTCCAAGGGGCATAAGTATCAGAAACAAGAGCACCAAAAAAAAAAATTGACAGGAAAGGTAGCAAGTCGAAAGGCAATCAACAAAAACAGTTTCTAACTGGCACGCAGAGTAAATGGTTGGTACCAGGATAAAACTCTGACCATTCACCTCTTGCTTTGCCGCCTGGTTCTAACAGACTTGGATCAGCAGCAGCTCATGGCCTGGGGTTTGGGAATTCCTAAGTTAAAAAGCAGATAATGAGAGACAGAAGAAAACAAATGCATGGAGCAAAACCAACATATGAAGAGAAAATAACTTTATTCTAAAATTGTTCTCTGAGATTTAAGAAGCTCAGTGAAACTCAGGCAGGACAAATACAAAGAAAATCACACTTAGGTGCATCATAGTCAAATAAATTTTAAAAAGAAAGTAAAGAGAAAAAGATCTTAAAATCTGCCAGGCAAAAATATAGTCATATGCACAAAGAGGTATTTTAAGCATTTTTACTTTAGCATTACCTGTAATTGTGTTAGCCCATTTTATTTTATTTTATTTTTTTATTTTGAAAAGAATACAACCAAACAAAAATAAAGCAGAATACAGTCAATCACAACAAAACAATGAACATGGTACATGACTTCTAAACAGGGTAAAAGGCAATCAATAATGGCTAGCATAGTGCCTCTTGTTATCTTCAAAATAACTGCCCACACCATCAGGGATAAATAAAATGAAACAAAATAGAACAAAATAAAATCAGCAAAAACAAAACAAAACAAAACAAAACAAACCCAAAACAAACAAAGCAAAACAATGTAAGCAATACAAAACTTCAAGATACTAGTAAAACAGCAGTGGCTACCATAATGCTTCTTGTTATCTTCAGAATAGTTGCCTATAACTTCAGACATAATACAATCAAACAACACAGAATAGAGTAAAACCAATCAAAACAAAACAATGAAAGCAATACAGGGTTTCCAAACAAAATAATTGGTCATCCTCAGTGGCTGCAATTATATATTTTGTTATCTTTAAAATAGCTGTCCATGTCATCAAGTATAATAAAATCAAATAAAACAGAATAAAGTGAAACTAATCAGAACATTGAA
>RJWT010033192.1:0-13946 GCA_004365215.1 Cuniculus paca
CCAGACTCCGCACCTTCAGTCTCACATCTTCGCCTCTGAACTCTGCTCCCCCCTCTTGCAGAGCAGAGAGAGTGAGACCAGCCCCATGTCCCAGCTCTGACTGCTACGTGGGAAATGGTGTGGGGGAAAGGAGGGGCTTGGCCCTCTGCCTTGCTCATGGCGAGCGCTCAGTGAAGCTAAGTGGGCATCATTTATCCTATGCCCGCAAACAAACCTTTGTGACTCACTTGCAAAATCCCTGCACAGGAATAGTGTTAGACTTCTTACACTAACGTGCCCCACCCTGTGCCTTTGCCAGCTGTGGACCGCTAGATGATTGCGCTGTGGTTCTCTTCTATCAACCCCCTCCTTCCTCACATGTGATGGTGACACATTGTGTCAACTTGAGAAGTTTAGAAGTTTAACCAAGTAACTCAGCAGGAAGCCAGGTTCCTCACTTCCTAAACATCCTGAGCTGCGCAAGCAGAGAAGGTGGAGGTGGTGTGCTAACTCCAACCTAGGGGCGATAGCCTGCATACAGTATAAGGGAGGAAATGAGGCTTGTCCCCCCAGCCCGCCCTTCTGCTCTTGTTGCTTTTACTGCCTTCCGCTGCCTTGAACTGTTGCCCCTCGGACCGGGGTCTCCTGTGCTGGTGATCTGGCCCTGTGTGGTTGGGGGCAAAGCACTGGTTCCCGAGGAAGAGCAGAGCAGCGCCAAGCTGCAGCGCCTGTGTACAAAGCACTGCCTGGAGCCCACAGATCGAGCGACTGCTGTGCACTAACCAACAGCTTTTAAACGCTCAAGGTCACGGCGGCACCCGCTGTCCCTGCACAGTGTGTGCGTGGCTCAGATTCCACACGGAAGCCTGTAAGTTCCTACAAGTAAATAATAAATTTAAAAGTAGAGAAAAGTTCAAAAGGTCAGCCTGGAAAAATATAACTACTTTTGCTTCGTTCTTCATTTTTAACCCTCCATTCACAGAGAAGTCCTCTGTGCTAACCACACAGGAGCATGCAGGCTATGGAACTCTCCTGGCACCAGCAGCAGAGGCTGGCAGCCTTAGGGACAACTGAGCAAACAGGCTGTTCACGGGGAGCCGAGGGCAGGTTCTGCCACCGCCCTCCCAGCCTGTGCTCCGCATGGGGCCCTGCGCTCGGCCTCTGTCCCACTCGACCCACAGACCCCAGGCGGCGGGCAGGGCGGTCACCTGTTGTATCCGATGGGCTTGTGGTTGCACGGCTCCCACTGGTTGGTGCCTGCCACGCAGCAGTCCACATAGTAGCCCAGCAGGTCCTCCTCGTGCCTCGGTCGGTCCCACTGCACTACTACAGATGTCTTGGTGTTCCGGGAGGCTAGCACGCGGCCGGGCGCAGAAGGGACCACTGCAGGGGCGTTGGGGAGAGGTCAGGCAGGGGCGTGAGGCCCAGGTGAAATTCAGAGGAGTGAGCAGGGCACACAGGGCTGGGCCCTAAGCGGACAGCATGGCCAGCTCCTTGTGCAGCTCTGGCCAGGACTTCTCGGAGCTTCCGTTAGGCGGGACCTGAGACCAGAGGGGCCAGGGCTGTGGCTAGCAGCCTCACCCTGGTTCAACCTGAGGTCTGCTTCCTCATTAAGTACAGCACAGGGGACAGAGGAGAGAGGGAGACATTGGCCACCCCAAAAGGGCATCTCTGACCCCAAAACTCTTGCCCAAAGGTTGAAATGTGTAGAAATCCTGTGATTCGCGTCTGAGATCCTCAGAAGGGGATCTCCAAACTGCAGGGGTCAGGGCTGAGTTTGCAAACCCTGACCTGGCCCTAGGCTCCCTTCCTGACCCATTTCCTGGTTTCACAAAAGATGGGGCTTTGGTGAACAGTCGAGAACCCACAAAACACTGCAAAATGCTGGGGGTGCAGGCACATAGCTCAGAAGCTGCCACAGGCCACTCCTGGCCTGTCCCATGTGGCCATGCTCGCCACCACTCACCAATGATGTCCTGTGCCTGGATAGGTGGTGTGATCTCCGATGGCTCACTCAGGCCATGCTTGTTGGCTGACAGCACCCGAAACACATAGGACTTCCCGTCCGCAAGGTCAAAGACAGCATAGCGCGGGGACCTCACGGCAGTCTGGGCATTGACGCGCTGCCAGGTACCACTGCCCACCACGGACTGCGGAGCAGAGGGTGGTGAGACTGGGGCACAGGGAGGGCATCCATGAGACAAGCTGCATGTCTCACAGGGACCACAGCACTTGGGGTTTTCCAAACTGATGCCAATTTGGAGGGGCAGACAAGAAATTACCCTTGGCTGGAAATTTTACTGGTATACATTTTCCACAAATGTAATAAACTATAGAAACTTAAATCAATACATTAGTTGCAGCTTTATTAAAAGGGCGTGATCATGCATAAAGATAATGTAACAGAATATTTGGAAAGTTCCATCATTTAATGATTCACATTTCAGTTGAAACTGCTGACACACTGCCGCTACTGGGTCTCGAAGAAGTGACATTATGCAGGCCTTGCCAGAGACACAGGGCTGTGTGTCGTGTATTAAAAACAGGTGGCTTCTTAAATTAGAGAGCAAAGCTCTCTAATCCAGTGAGGACTGTGTCGTTTTGTTACAAATAACACAGTACCAACTATACATATGATGCAGTAAGTACATAAAACTTTGCGAAGGGAAAGACTACAAATACCTGTGCCCTGTGCTAATACCGGCATTTTACATAATGGAGTTACTGGTGATTTTAACTTCCTGCTATGCATCATGTCTGTTTTCTGCAGTCTGTACTGCAAGTTCATTTTATCCTTGATAACCACTTTGACCCCATGATGATTTTTTTCCTACAGAGATAAAACCACTCTTTGAAAATAATTTTGTGGTTGTTAAATAGGGCTGCACATCAGTCCTGCTAAGGGCAGTGAAAAGCCCAAGAGGAAACTCGGGATCCCAGCTCAAGCTTCCAGGAGAACCCGTACCTCACCCTGAGCTCCCAGCAGGCCTCTGGTGGGCAGACTCGATGCCCTGGACAAGGTCATGGGGTTCAGACCACCTCACGCCTGGCCCCAGCAGTGAAGGGAGACTCAGGAGCCAAGCAGGGAACAAGGAGGGACTGGTGCTGTGGTGCTGAGGGCCTGGGCGGGACAGGCCACCGCAGGGCCTGGCTGGAGGAGTTGCGGGACATGTCCTTGTACCCGAGGGGACTGGCAGAGGTCCGGACTGTGTCCCCACCACCCCGTCTGGCTGGTCTGCTTCTGAGCATGGAGCTGCAGCGTCCCACCCCACCGCGTCGCTGAGGCCCTAACACACAGCTCAAAGGTGGCACCGCTCTCTTGGGCCACGATCCACGTGGTGCTGGCTGTTTGTTCCCACAGTGTGACAGCTCTGGACTGCCACTCAGAACTGCAAGATGGCCCTCTGCCCCCAGTCCTTCTGGCTACCACAGGATCAGCCAGCCTGGCTCTGAGTGGGAAAGGCCACACTGCTGGCCGCCCGCGAGAGACAGAGTGCATCTCCCTCTGTTTCCGCCCCGTGCATGGAGCTCCGCTGTTGCACCCGTGTTGACCCTAAATGCCGCTGTGTGCACTGCAGGCTGTGTTGGGGTTACGCAGCTGCAGCTACAGGAACCGTGGGACTTCAAGGTCTGTCAAGGACCGCCCAAGCCCACAGTGGGTCGCCAAAGCACCTTAGCATCACAGCCTGCGTTTGCAGTGCAGCAGGACAGCCTAGGTAAGAAGGTATGCATACACATAAAGTCATCATTTACAAAACTGGGTTTCATGACATACATGTGCACATGCGTCTGCGGTGTGTTGGGCTGCACTGTGTAATGCATTTGTATTTCTTTATGCATATCCAGGTCAGCATAGCCCCGAAAAACGATGCTTGGTCCCTGGTCCTAGTCACTCCACCCAAACCGCTCCTCCCTCTGCAAGATCACCACCCAGCAGCCAGAAGCTGATGCACGAACCCTGGACACATGAGCTGTCCACTTCCCAGGGACCCGTGGCACTCAGAGCAGGACGGAAGGTGCAGATGCCCATGCTCAGCCACTCATCAGCCATGGAGGACATGGAGGCTGGAGAGGCGAGGCTGCCCTGCTTGCATGGGGGACAGGGAGGGGACACAGCCCAACTCAGCCTTCCTGGAGTGCACCCTGCAGTGGCAGCTGTGCCCCACCTGCCCCAGCCCAGTGGTCAGCATCTGTAAGCAATAGAGGATCGCAACCCTCACCAGCCCAGCCCCGAGCCACAGTGTGAGCCCAGCTGAGTACCTTCTCAATGAAGTACACTAAGGGCTCCTTGCCGCGGGGTGTGGGGGGCTCCCAGCTGAGGACCACGTAGGTCCTGCTGATCTCGGAGGCATGCACATTGGTGGGGGGGGCTGGGATCTGAACGTCACCTGCAAGAGAAACAGAGTTGGGGGTGATTGCCAGCCCCCAAGCACGGGCCAGGCAGGCAGCCTTTGCCTCACTTCTACTCCACAGAGTGAGCAGGGGTGGACCCAGGTCTGAGCTCTGTGGGGCGGGGCTGCGAGGGGGAAGGATTAGCGAGCTGTGTTCTTCGGCAGCAGCACTGGAGAAGGAGTGTCCACCTGGTGACCTGCCCAGGGCTTTCTCCTTGTGCCTGCACAGCACTGAAACAGGGTCAGCTTCTGCAGTGCCTTGCTCCCCCTCAGGGGATCTGTGCATCTTTTCCGGTGCCTAGCACTCAGCCTGTGTGTGTGGACTTCCCGGGAGCTATGGAGAAGTCCTTTGTGGATAACCGATGGAACATTTGCTGTGGAGACATCTGCAAACTTCTCTGCCCTACATCCGCTGTCAGAGGTTTCTGCTTAAACTTACGGGAGTCCCTAATGGGGTTGAGGTTTCCCAGACCTACAGTCGCTCCAATTGTGATACAAAATGTTACGAGCTTCCAGTTAGATTAGCACATGATTAAAACAGCTTGCAACGCCCCAGGACATCTCCATGCCCTTCACAATATCTAATTGCTCCCTTGGGCCTCAGCCACAGGCGAGGACTGAACAGCCACAGGGGAAGATGGCACAAAGCAAGGTTGGGTTTTGTTCCCTGAGGCCTGGCACTGAGAACAGGGTGGCATCGCCCAGGCGAGAGGTTGAGTTTCCAACAAGGAGCCAGCGTGTCCCTGGGACGGCACAGGGACAGGTGACAGGCAAAGCGGAGACCCAGGAGCCTCCAGCACTGTGCACAATGTGTTCACACTGACCCCAGCTAGCACACTTAAGGGGGCACCAGAGACCCAGGTCTGCAGAAGAGAGGGAGCCAGCCAACCAGGGGGCCAGAGACAGAAGGAGGCTGAGGCAGGAGGATGTCCACTCAGTAAGGTCAGCCTGGATGACATAGGGATTCTGTCTCAAAAAACTAAAAAGGGTGAACTTGTGAGCCTCAACAGGAGGACAGAGCCACTACTCACCCGAGGGGTTCTAACCACTCCATTCACTCCCCTCTTCTTCCTCCTCCATGTCACTCAGCAGGGCCTGACCTGCACACACAGTGCGGCCCTCTGCAGCTGCTCGGGTCCCTGACCACACTCCACACACCCAGAAGTGGGGCACGCCCATACCTTCCAGGTCGTCCTTATAGATCACAATTTCCTTGTCTCCTTCCAAGTGGATTGCTGCAGAGAGAAGGTGATCATGGTGCAGCTGCCACCAAAGTGTCCCCAAGGAGGAGGCAGCATGGCCCCGCTGGCCCAGGGAAAGGGCACAGCGGCTCTGCAGGACGCCAAGGCTGGGGCCTCCTTGGAGCCATCAGAGCCGGTGCTCTGGCTGTGGTCCCGGCCCTGTTCAGCGCTCGCTTCTCAGCCGTTTCTAGTGGGTTACTCACTTGGAGCCTAACAGGGCCCAGCGCTTCTGAGGAGCCCGCACAGTGTGACATTAAAGCTCAGAGCACAGTGACTTTTTTAGGCTCTATGATGGGTTGAAATTACATCATCGCTGGTGGGCAAGGCCTGATTCTGAGCCAGCCTGGTGGACTCCAGGCAGGGGAAGGGGATAGGGGGCCTCAGCACAGCATCTCCACTCCTGAAGGGACAGACGGGCATCAAGAGCAGGAGGACAGCACCCCACCCCGCTGGGGTCCTGCAGCACTCGCCTGCCAGCCACCTACCTTGCAGCCTCCTGAGGTCGGCAGGGTCCAGGGCAGCCACGGCGGCAGAGACCCGGGAGGGCCGGCTGATGCCTGCGCTGTTGACGGCCCTCACGCGGAACAGGTAGGACCGTCCCTCAACCAGGCCAGTCACAGGGTACTTGCAGATCTTCACGGGCGCATCATTGCACTGCACCCAGCTGTCGGTCCCCACCTCACACCTTGGAAGGCAGAACCAGAGGGAAGGAGAGAGTGGCACAGGGGACCCCGCAGGCATCACAGGTCACCCACATGTCCCTGTCATGGGGAGATGCCCACACTGGTGAGTCCACACTGCTAGGATTCTGACCATGCAGACAGCAGGCTGAGCAGCTTCAACAGACAGAGCTGCTCAGGAAATAGCTGCATATAGCCACAGGTAGAGACTACATAGAGATGACACTTGCACAGAGATGGCCAGATGGATAGCAGAATAGCATGTCTCTATAATTTACAACTTCTATCTATGAAGAGATAGAGAAGCACATAGATCGATGCATATGTGATAGACAAATAGACTGAGAACAGAATCTTTATCATTTATACCTTATATCTAGGTAGAGATACATAAGTGATGGATGATAGACAGACAGATGACAGAATAATCATGAGTTTTTATAATTTACAGCTTACATCTATGTAGAGACAAACACAGATGGATGCATAGATGGATACATAGGTGATAGACAAATTGATTACCCTGAGTCTCTATAATTTATCGCTTGTATCTATGTGGAGACAGATGACAGATGATAGTTAGCTAGACAGATAACCATGAGTCATTATAGTTTACAGCTTAAAATCAACCCCCGTCTCCAAACACATGTGCGCCAAGTCCCCTCCAGCAGTCCACTTGGGCGGACCTTCCACGGTTCTTCCCCACCGTGGGAGTGGCGGGCCTGGACGCCCTTGCCCCAGCCGGTCTGGCACCACCCTTCCTGCGTGCCCCGCACCCAGGACAATGTGGCACAGCTGAGCAGGGACTCGGCTCAGTGCTGCCACAGGCTGCCAAGCAAGGAAAGCTGTTTCTTTCCACAGTGCTTCTCATGGAGAATCCCTTTGCCAACACTAAATAAGGCTTGGAAATGTAGGGAAATGCAGGGAAAGTTTGCCTCCATTTTTCACAGGTTGGGAAAGTCCTGCATGAAATCTCCACGACAAGGCCTCAGAAGAAAGGGCCAGTGTGGGCGAAGGCAGCCTCCGGACACCTCAGGCCCAGAGCTGCGAGTCCTCGCAGTGAGGAGGCTGTGCTGCCCTCCTCGGCGACTGGCGCTACCCCTGGAAGCCATCTGGCCCGCTTGCCCATCTGAAGGGTTGGGGTTTTGGACCCAGGTCAGCAAGTCCAGGTCAGAAGGCAAGACAAGGACCAGAGCAGGGGACCGGCCCCACTTTCTGGAACGTTCCCTCGATTTAGTGTTTTTAACAAAGGGAGAGGGCTGTGGATCAGCTGAGGTGCCGGTGGAATAATGTCGGTAAAACGGTTGGAAATGTTACCAGACACAGCACAGAAGTGGTTTGTGTTTGTTACTGGTTTTTAATTCAAGGTTTACCCCCAAAAATACACTCACAGACCTGTCTGCAACACATCGAACTATCTTGCCAGTGAACATGCATGCTACTGAAATAAGTATCTCCACTGGAGCAGAGAATCTGATCTCATCTGCCTAAGCCAAAACCCCACGAACTGATTCTTTCCTGGAATAACCAGCTTATTTTGGCGCATTATCTGTGAATGTTCCTAACTCCACCAGGAAGCAACCCTTTATCACCCTAGAGCTTGGGCCCTGTCTCATTCCTACAGACAGTTTCTTCAACCGCGGTTTCCTCTTGCAATTAAAATTTGCATCTGAGGCACAAATTCCACCTCTAAGGAATTCTACCTCACCCCAGGCTTGAGAATTACACCAAGTAAAGGAAAACCAGAGTTAAAATTCCTTGACTTTCATGATGATCTAAATTTAAGTTACTGACTCCCAGAGGAGCAACAGCGTTTTGTTCTTTGAAGTGCAACGGAAAACGCCCCCCCGCCCCACCAGTATACCTCACTTGCCCAGGTAACGGTCCTGGTGCAGTTCTGGTTGCTCCTGTCCCCTAGAAACGGCTGTCACTGTGGTGCATAGCAGGTCACTATGATGCACATTGTAAGAACTGATCCCCAATGGACCAGCCATTCTGCCTCTGTACTTCCTGCCTGCTTATCCCATACGAGCCCTAGACCACCAGAGATCGGGGCCTGATATTCTGGGGATGACCTGATAGTGCCTGTCGACATAAATAAATCTGCCTGCAGATCCTGGTGTCCTTTGGTGTTTCTGCTTGCCATTGCAGAAGCACCAACATTTTTCACTTGGAAACCAGAAGGAAGGCTTCCTTCCCACAGAAGACAAGCAGGACTGTGGGCACGGGGCTGCTCTGCTCCGCCTCACACTCGCCGACCACCACCCCAGCCCAGGCCTGACCCAGTATGGGATGGGGTGCAGTGTGCAACTTCGGCAAAGAGAAGCCCAAGGCGCTGCCCTGCCTCAGCCAGTAGGCGACGTTCACCAACCCCCAACCAGGAGCGTGACGGAGCCCAAGCCAGCGGGCATTGCAGCTTCAGCCGGGGTCTCGAGGTGGACCCAGAGGCGCTGCCCCCACAGCGCAGAGGATGGGAGGCTCCGTGTCACTCACCGGTCAATGAAGTAGCCGATGACCGGGCTCTCCACAGTCGTGTTGGGTGGCTTCCAGGTCACGATGACATAGTCCCGGTTGGCATCGTGACATTCCAGGTCCATGGGTGCCCCAGGAGCGCCTGTGACCAGCGGGTCGGCATCTGGGGCAGGGACATGGCCACAGTCCTTAGCGGGTGGCACTGCTGGGCCTGCCAGGCTCCGAGACCTCAGCCGCCCGCACCCCTGCTCGCTTTGGCCCATTGGTGTCAGGAAAGGTGAGCTCGCTCCTGTGTGTTTTCAGACTCGGGGAGAGAACCCTCTCTGAACCACTCGAGGCTGTGACTCCCCATGACTGGTCCTGAGTGAAAGTCACCTCTGCGTGGCTCTCTGAGGTGACATAACGTCTCACACCGCGCTGCTGACCTGCAGGAGGTCACCTTCGCCCCCGGGAAGCAGGGCTTCTCTCCGCAGCGCGAGGGAACGTGCGCCCCACTCTGGGCTCCATCACGCAGCTGACTCACTGACTCGGTTTCCAAGTCTGTTGCAGCTTCGCTGGACGACTTGGCCCCCTCCTCCTGGCCTGCCCTGCCTGTGGCCGTAGCCACCCCCACCACCGCGGGACAGCGCCGTACGGCTCCTGCAAGTCCTAAGCCAGGGCTTTCCCCTTGTAGGGCCCCTCAGTGACCCGGGAGCTCCCAGAAGGCTTCAGCTCCCCAGCAGGCGTCCTGCTCTTCCCACTGCCATGGCGGGTGGGGGGCCTGATTGCCAGCGTGGGAATGCAGCGCAGCCCACAGGCACGTGGGATCCTGGAGGGGCAGTGGGAGCTGAGGTTCCCACTGTGCAGTGAGGTGTTCTCCACCCACAGAGCCCCCAGAAGCCTGGGCTCGCTGGGCCCTACGGGACAGGAGGGAGCTGTCCTCCGAGCCAGCTCACAGACTCGCTCCAGTAGAGGCCCGGCTGGGACCTCGCACAGAACTGCTACGGGAGCTCGTGTGTCTGTGAGGCAGGCGTGACGCAGGGCCCCTCACACACGAGGCAATGCTCTAAGCGTCCATGTGGAACGTACGCATGATGCATGGCACAGCCTGGCACACTGAGGGCCTTGTCCCTCTCTGCACGCAGTGGGATTAGGAGCACTTCCCCAGGCCAGGTAAGGACCAGGCAGGAGGGCGCTGAGACCGGCCAGGCCCCGGCCCGGGGCTCAGAGGAATGAGGGTCTCTCCCTCTCTCCCTCCCTCCCCACATCTTCCTCCCTCCCTCCTGCCCTTCAGGAGCTCTGGGGTGGCTAGCAGCCTCACCCCAAGGCCCTCCCTCCTCCACCTGCACAGTGGTGGGGAGCAGCTGCTCCCTCTAGGGGCCTCGCCCAAGCACCCCCAGGCCTCTG
This sequence comes from Cuniculus paca, assembly GCA_004365215.1. NCBI lineage: Eukaryota > Metazoa > Chordata > Mammalia > Rodentia > Cuniculidae > Cuniculus > Cuniculus paca. Next base: position 10,150 of record RJWT010033192.1, read on the forward strand.
CCCCCACCCTGACCTTGGGGCCTCTGCTGCCCACGCCAGGCCCACCTCTGACGAACAGGAAGGCGCTGTGGTCGCTGACCCCGCCACGGGACACAATCCTCAGGGTGTACAGCCCCTCGTCATCCTTGTTCAGGTGACTGAAGGACAGTGAGGCCTGGCCTTCCCCAAAGAACATCTTGGTCCACTTGGACTCCTGCAGCAGCACATCTGGAAGAGATCAGAGTTCAAGGTCAGCTTCAGAGTTCACCAGTGAGTCAAAGAAAACCCACACCTCACTCCCAGGGCGGCTTAAGGGACAGTGTGGAAGGTGGCCTGGGCCACATGGAGACCAAAGACCGCTTCACTCCTACAGGAAGCACCAGCAGGGATCCCCGCCACTCCAGCCACAGAGACTTAGGACTCGGCTCCCCTCCCGACGGCACTCAGGGCAGCAGGCACCCACCACAGAGGCTGCAGAATAAACTACAAAACACGGACACAACAGCAGTGCAAGGGCAAGGCTTTCAGAGGTGCATTGTTAAGAGAAGAAAAGCAAATGCCAAGGAGCTTGCGGAACACACTCAAAAATGGAAATCAAGGAAACCAAAGGAGAAGGTGCTTTCCACCCAGCTGGATCTCTCACTCCCTTTGTGTGTGTGTGTGTGCTCTGTGTGTGTGCTCTGAGTGTGCTCCGTGTGTGCTCTGAGTATGTTGTGTGTGCTCTGTGTGTGCATGCTGAGTGTGTGCTCTGAGTGTGCTGTGTGTGTGCGCTGAGTGTGCTCTGTGTGCTCTGTGTGTGCTGTGTGTGCACTCTGTGTGCTCTGTGTATGCTCTGAGTGTGCTCTGTGTGTTCTGTGTATGTTCTGTGTGTGCTCTGAGTGTGCTCTGTGTGTGTTCTGTGTGTGCTTTGTGTGTGTGCTATGTGCTCTGAGTGTGCTCTGCATGTGCTGTGTGTGCTCTCTGTGTGTGCTCTGTGAGTGTGCTCTGTTTGTGCTCTGAGCATGTTCTGTGTGTTCTGTGTGTGCTCTGTATGTGCTCTGTGTGTGCTCTGAGTGCTCTCTATGTATGTATGCTCTGTTTGCTGTGTGTGTGCCCTTTGTGCACTCTGTGTGCTCTGAGCATACTGTGTGTGTGCTCTGTGTGCTCTGAGTGTGCTCTGTGTGTGCGTGCTGTGTGTGTGCTTCAAGTGTGCCCTGTGTGTATTCTGTGTGTGTGCTCTGAGTATGCTCTGTGTGTATTCATTGTGTGCTCTGTGTGTGAACTGTGTGCTGTGTGTGTGCTCTGAGTGTGCCCTGTGTGTGCTCTGTGTGTGTTCTGTGTGTGCTGTGTGTGCTCTGTGTGTGTCCTCTGTGTGTTCTGAGTGTGCAGTGTGTGTGTGGGTGCCCTTCCCAAGCCCTAGGGTGACTGGAAAGCCCCTGAATTCAACAAAGATGAAGAGGCCAAGGGCGTCTCCAGCTCCTGTGCGGGTGAGCGCCTCCACAGCTCTGAAATAGACCCACAGTTTGGACACCAGGACTCGGGGCCAGGAGCCTCCTCCAGTGCCACTGGAGGTACACGATGGGGTTTCATCCAGGGACCTTGTAATGGAAAAGACATAACCCAACTGGATTGTTCCACAGGGCTCACAGACTGGGACTCCACACCCTACAGCGGATGAGGCCAAAGGGTAGCTGTTGTCATAGAAACGTGCACGTGGGTCACTGTGAGTGGAAAAGGCAGTTTCCCATGGGCACGGGGTCCACACTGGACTGTGCCAGTGTAGTAAGCAGCGCACCGGCTGGGGGCCTGGGTCACCAGGCGAGACCTGAAGGTGTGCTCTTGTCCCCAGCCCCGTCCCGTCTCTGGCTCTTTTCTCCCAGATCCAACGGCCCCCCCAGCTCCCCACTTCTGAACACACGAGCCTTTGGGGGATGTTGGTCAGCACACCCTGGGAGGCAGGAACGGCCAGGCTTCCTGGTAGGTTCTGGCTCTGTGCCAGGCTGGGCATAGACGAGCAATGAATGCGGGGAGCAGCCGGAGAGGAGGAGGCGGGGACAGTGCCCAGCCCACTGCCTGGCTGGGAGCACAGAGCCCACAGAGCAGAGAGGCTGCAGCACACATGGGTGACGCAGGCTCCAGAGCAGCCCAAGGGTCGCACCCAGCTCAGCCCGTCCTTCCGCTCCCTCGGGTTTCTCTGGGAATGGCGCGAGGGCAGTGCCACGCAGACGTGCAGGAAAGCCGGGTCTGCGCTCGGAACCACACACAGCACAACAGAAGTGCTCACAGGCCTTCACTGCCCTCTCAGCAGAGGAAAGCCTGGAGCCAACATCCGCCCTCCACAGGAGGTGAGGGGACCCATCTGTGGCGCCAGGACCCCAGCAAGCGAGGTGGGTGCCCCCCCGCTCCTCTTCCCCACTATCCCCTCCAGGGTCCTCCTGAGTGGCACCCAAGGTCAGTGTCAGCTGCCAAGGTCAACCCAACCCTGGGCTCGCCAGCGCAGTGGTAGGGTCAGGGCCACCAAAGCCGACCTTTATGGGTGATTCCCGCCTAAGTGACCAGGGCAGCACCCTGGGCTGCAGACCCAGGGACATCGTGCCACTCACCGTCCCGGTACCACTCGGCCCGTGGCTGCACTCTCTTCAGGTCTGGCGTCACCAGCATTGTGCACTTGAGCGTGAGGGTTTCGCCTTCTCTCCTGAAAGTGACGCCGAATTTCTCCAGAAACTGAACGTCGAAGTGGGTGTATGGGATCACGGAGGATAGGGGCACTGCGGGGAGGGAGGGGCAAAAGGTCAGCACCCGGGGTCTGTGCCTCCCAGTGTCGCCTGGAAGTGTGGCGTGTCACCACCTCCTCTAAGCCTCTGAAGGTCCACTCTGGACCCAGAGGCAGGACATTAGTCTCTAGGGGCCCGCTGAGCGAGGACGTGGCATGGACCCTGGCCTTGGAGCAGTCTGTGTTCCACCTCCTCAGCCAGGGGAGTCTCTGGGGAAGCCACATCGACTGTGTGACACAGCGTCCCCCTCTTCAGAATAAACTGCAGTTCTCTCGACGACAGTCGGGTGCTCTTTGCCCAGAGGGGCAACCGGGCCTCGTCACAGACTGCGTGGGGAGGGGCAGGGGGGCGTGTCCCGGAGAAAACTCAATCCTACTCTGCAATCAAAACAGCAATCTAGGATTTACACACGCGAGCAAGTGTGCACAGGAGCATTCAAGACAATCGTCACACCTCAGGACAGGGACAGCTGTCAGGAGGAGCAGGCCGGGCAGGGGGCTTTCCCACCTGGGATAGTACAGATTTTTACAAATATCAGAAGCTCAATTGCACACTGAACGAGGGTCAGATTTGTGTTGTAGGAATCTGACTTTGATTTTTGAAAGAAACTGAAGCGAAATGCAGAATATCTATGTTTGTTAAAAATGGGTGGTGAAAACATGACCCATGGTCACTATTACAATAGTGACAGCAAGTGTGTTGTGAGTACTGTAAATAACCCAAGGTTCCACTTGGATAAAATTATAGGGAGTAGAAGAAACCAGGGAGGTGGCAGGAACCCCCCCCCACCTTGGGCACACAGGGACAGTCCTGCTGTCCTCAAACTCCTGCGAGGACCAGACCCACAGAACCCCTCAGACCACTAGTGTTGGCCTGGAGCTTCTCTCCTGTGCCTCTGGTGAACTTGGGTGTCCCGTGTGACAAACACATGTGGAAGTGATCAGATGTAAGCCCTACCTAGAGCACGGAGCAGCCTCCAGGAAGGCTCGGCCCAGAAGGACAGCAAACACCCGGCTCCGTGCTTACCAACGCTTGGTTCATAACAGGAAAGCCTCCGGCAAAGCC
>RJWT010033193.1:0-13951 GCA_004365215.1 Cuniculus paca
TTGACAGTGTCTCACTAAGTGGCTAAGAACTGAGGGTCTGACAAGTTAAATAGAGCCACTTAGTTTGAACTCTGATTTTTCTTTTTTTTTTTAACTCTAAGTACCATTAGTATTGTTATAGACAGCTAAGTTAGATAAAATACTGTAAGCAATCAGATGGGTAGGCCCTGAAGGAGCCAGTACAGAAGACAGGATCTACTGTAACTGTGGGGGTGACAGACACATCTGCTGAGGGTCAGACCTCAGGACAAAAGGTGAAACGAATGCACCCACATACTTCCCCTCAAGATAAGTAACAGTGGCTGATGTTCTAAATAGGTGCCCTATACCTTGAAAAAGCCAGAAAGAGCCACTGATCCACCCACTCCAGGAAAAGCCCATTCTGTTTCAAGCCCACTAGCTATTGACTTGCTTCCTCATTTTGTAACAGAAAATGCAGCGCCCCCACCCCCACCCCCAGCCAGTATACTTCAGTTTCTTAGTTGCCCAGGTAATATTCCTGTTGCAGTTCCCGTGGCTTCTGTCTCCTAGAAATGGCTGGTCACTGTGATGCGTACTGTAAGAACCAATCTTCAATTGACAAGCCATTCTGCTTTTGTACCTTCTGCTTGCTTATCCCACATAAGCCCTAGACCACCAGAGATATTTTGAGAACGATCCCTTATCAGTGCCATCAGCGTAAATAAACCTGCCTCCAAATCCTGGGTGTTGTGCAATTTGATCCCCATTTAATCAGTATTACCTGGGCAATTATGCTCGTAATCTCATTGGTTGACCATAGTTTTGTCCCACCTTGTGATTTCTCATGTTTTCCTACCTTGGACCCACCTCACCTCATGATTTTGCGCTATTAAAATCCCTAGAAAAGACATGGTTCTCAGCAACCCACTCTCAGATAGAAGTTTTCTTTCCCCCAACACATATATCCTGCATTTAACTTGTGTTGTTCCCACAATGCATTCTTTGATTTTAGAGGACATGACTTGTACGGGACATCTAGCAGGTTGGGAATCTCTTTCCCCTTTATCAGTAATTTTTAAGCTTTTAAATTAAAACAACAACAACCGGGTGTGGTGGCACAGGTCTGTAATCTCAGCACACTCCTGTGAGGCAGGAGGATCACTGCAAGTTCAAGGCTAGCCTGAACTACAGAATGGGACCCTAAAAACCCCAAAATAATAGGGGCCAGGGATGTAGCTCAGCAGCACAAGCACCTTCCTGGCAAAGTACAAGGTCCTGAGTTCAATTCCTGGTACAAACAAACAAAATAACAATAATAAAATAATAGTAATAATAATGCTGCACTGCCAAGAGAAAACTTGAAAATCAGATAAAATCACCTCTTCAAACACATAGTACTTTAAATCTTCTGTGTATCCTGACAACCTTCTATGTGAGTAAAACAAAAAGGTTCTGAGGGAAACAACAACATACCATCATTTACATGTAGCACTTGTCACAGTGACAGTACAGAGTATGTATGTATTTGTTTATTTATTTTTAGTGCTGGAGATTGAGTCCAGAGCTTCGTACATGCTGAACAGAGCAGTGAACTCTGTTTCCCAGTTCAGAGTTAATTTAAAAGGAACAAAACATCTGGGCTCTTTGTCTTAATCAGGGGTTGGCAAATTACGCCCTTTGTGCTAAATGGGGCCCACCCCTGTTTTTCACTCCAGAGCTGCGATGGAGACTGGAAGGCCTGTGAATCCTGCGGCAGGCGTGTCTGCCCTTTCAGAAGAGCAGGCTGGCACCTCCTCTGAACAACAGTACGGCCCCATGAGTAAGACTAAGTTCCGGAGTCCGAGTCTGCGCCTGAACCCACGGCTGATGGGCTGCTCCACAGGCACAACGTCTGGGTCAGTTATTTAGCCTTCCATGCCTCAGTCTCCTAACCTTTAGCGAATGAGTACCATGTTCAATTCACAAGGTCACTGCAACATTTACGTGGATCAGCCAGCATAGTGGCGCACACCTGTTATCCCAGCACTCGGGAGGCTGACGCAGGAGGATCGATGCGAGTTCGAGGCCAGCCTGGGCTACACAGTGAGTTCAAGGCCAGCCTGAGCTGCATAGCGAGACCCTGTCTCCAAAAGACCCCCCCCCACGAATTTTTTTTTTACATGAATCACTTATCCCAGTGTCTGGCAGGTAAAGCCCACTCAGTCCATAATAACAGTTGTTAATAAAGACAAGAATTACATCACCTTTATACCTAAAACCAGCTTATTAAAATGAGTATCTCTCTGAAGAGTGGAGTACTGAGAAGGCAAGAAGGCAAGCTACTAACAGACTGGTCTTAGCTTATGAAGGACAAAACAATGAATTGTGGGACTATGCTATTCTTGCTAAAAACTCTGAAGTGGATTTAATTAACGTAGTTACCAGGTGTCTCTGAAAGGCTCCGACTGTTACAGTTCACCTGCGAAAGCCCAGGTTACCCGTGAGAGTAACGAGCTCCAAAGAGAACCCACGGTGCCTCGCGCGTAAAAGGCACCTAATAAATCTCTGTCGACTGAATGGCCAGCCTCTGCTCACCCAGCCCGGAAAGCATTTACAGAGGCAAATAACTGTCTGCATCAGGGTTTAGCAGGATAACTATCAAAGTCAATAAACTCAACACATGTTAACTCATACCTGTCTAAATTTAGCTCTTGCTTCTTTTTCCTTCATTCTTCCATGTGCAACCAAATAGTCAAATACTTCACCTACAAATGAAGAGAAATAAAAGTAAGCAGAAGTTCTTCTGAGCATGATGTCTGATGACGTTTCACGTTTCACAATGCTCCTCCCTTTTATTTTTAAGTACAGGTATGAAGTTAGCCAGAAATATGTGGAGTTTAAATTAAGCTAGCCTAAAGTTAAACTTTATTTGAGAAGAAGGCACTTAAGTTCAATAAAATCTTTAAGCTGGAGAAAAGCCTTAAAATTAAATTCTTGTATGCTTGACTTACACAAATTTCATTTTAAAGGGTGCGATTTTTTAATATGCCTTAATAAAAACCGAGCAAAGAAAAATGGAAACTTAAAATGGATTAAGTTATTTGTGTTAAAAGAGGATGTTCTCCCTGCAGATTATAAATAACCACAAAGCATTTCCTGATTATACTCATTCATTCAACAAATATTAACCGAGTGCCTACTAACTGCCAAGCACTGATCTGGGCTCTGGATAAATGCAACAGTGAGCTCAGTAAAGCATTTTCCTCACAGAGTTCTAGGAGAGGAGAAACAACACACATATAGCAAGATGTCAGAGGAAAGGCAGTGCTCAGAAAATGGAGGGGAAGGCAACAGGAAGAATGTCTGTGCCTGCACTTGTGTGTGCTCTGCTGACTACCTGAGCAAAGGGACATCACAGTTACTTGAAAGAAGCGTCTCCAGAAAGTAACAGGCCTGCACTCTGGCGAGGACTCTGGCTTTCCAATGAGATACAGGGAAGAGGAAGTGACTCACTTCTTCAAAGGGTCTGACTGCTAGAAAAGGAAGGAGTAACCATCAGGGGAAAGGACGGGGATCAAGTTAGCCGACCTGCCCCCACCATCGAGCTGAGGAGGCCAGTGTCTGGGGGGAGCGGCGGTGCAGTGGTAGTGAGCAGCAGGACTCAGGACACGATGCAGGTGAAAGCTGTGCATCTAAGCACAGGAAAGGCAGGTTAATTCCCTGGGGAAAAGTGGCCACTGAGGTACTGGTACTGGCAAGTGCTCACGGATGTAGAATGGGGAAACACTACCTCTGCAACCTACAGAAATCTTATCTAGAAAATTAGACAGGGCATGGTAGTGCACACCTGTAATCCCAGCACTTGGAAGGCTGAGGCAGAAGGATTATTGTGAGTTCAAGACCAGCCTGGGCTATAAAGTGAGCTTAAGGCCAGCCCGAATTGCATAGTGAGACCCTGTCTCAAATCGACCAAAAAAAAAAGAAAAAGAAAAAATTAGACAGATGATGCTTTGAGAAAACATGTCTACTTTATACAAATATGGACCTGTATCAGCCTTAGTGACTTCTCACTTAAATTATAAATTATATATTAATATCTGACTTAATTTAGACTCTTAACCCTAACTTTTGAGTAAATAAATGTTAAATACATGGACAAATACTTCCACAGTATTGACTGTAAAATCATCTTTTAAAGGGCATTACATATTGAGCATGGTGATGCACACCATGTAATCCCAGGACTTGGGAGGCAGACGCAGGAGGAACACTGTGAGTTCAAGGGCAGCCTCGGCTACATGGTGAGTTCAAGGCCAGCCTGAACAACATAGACCCTATCTCAAAAAACAAACAAACAATCCAAAAAACAAAATGAAGCGATGAGTGGATGAAGGCCACTTGCTGTTGCATAGGAACACGGGTAAGGTCCAGATCTGTCTACAATTTAAAGTAGTTTTATAAATTCAAATGCAATATAAACCTCTTAAGAGATTTTTCTGAAACCACAGAGCATATTCACAATTACTACGTTATAAATCATGAATCCAATTTATAATCCAGGAATTCAACCCTAAGTCTCCTTTTTTTTCTTTATTAAAACCGTATTAACACTCAGCAGGCAGCTAAACTGACAACCCCCAAAGGCTATTCACTAGAAAAACAAAAAAGAAAAGGTGGGGGGATGACAGAGCAGCACTCCTGCCAAGGTCAGGAAACACACAGCTGTGTGGAAAGATACTGGACCCAGCAGCATGCAGAAAGCCCAGAGGCTCTAGTTTACAACCTGCAACCAACTAGCTACGGAACCTTCGGGACAGGGCAACCTTTCTAAGCCCTAGTTTCATCTGTAAAAATTAGACAGCTGTCTTGAATGACTTCTAAGGTTCTCTGTAATCTTAAAGTTCTATGAGTCTGCCAAATAAAAAGACATCCACGCTGGGGGAAGCGGTGACCACCTGATTAAAGCTGTTGTCATTCATGTGTCCTGGAGACTGACAGTGTTGTGCTGAGCTGACTAAAAGAAGCTGCCCACCCAAGACAGTACACCACCCCTCATCAATTATAACACTGAGGGTTGCTCTGGGGACACATCACTCCTCAAGTCACAAGATTGATGAGGACCTCTGGCTGAATTTCCCACGCCTATCCTTTCCAAAGTCCATCCTCTTTCTACTAAAAATAGGGGTGCTTCTCAGGTTTTTGTCTTGCTCTTCTTTTAAGAGTAATTTCTACTGCCTGGGCACCTAAAACAAGTGAAAACAGAAAGCTGTGCGGACAGACAAACTGGAGGGGCCAGCGCTCAGAAGGCCATGCGCCAGCACTGGTGGCAGTATGATGGAGATGGGCCTTCCCAGTCTCCTCTCTTCAAGGATAAAAGCCATGCTTTGTGCCTGGCCATATCACAGTCACTGTGAATGTCAAGAAGGCGGGGATGGCGAGCACCCTGCATACTGTGGAGGCTGCACAGTGGGAGGCAACTGCTCTGTGCTGTTTGCCCAAGGATGGGCAGTGCTAGAACTCCATTAACCTGGAGCTCTTCAAGTTTGAAAATCCCAACTAAACTCCCAAACCAAACATTTAAAAATATAAAACACATGACTAATGATAAATTAGGAATAGACAGTGGTGTCAAAGGTGTACTACAATAACTCATTCATTCCCACTAAAGGTTTATAATTTTTTAATTAATGTTAACTCTTCAAACAATGAGGAGCTATGGTTCAATTTTCTTTGTTTCTTTCTTTTTAACATTTTTTCATATATTTATTTGCCATTTGTACTTCATCTGAGAAATGTCTATTCACTTAAGATGCCCATTTTTGGACTGGGTCTTCAAATTTGGGGAGGTCTGATTATTATTATTTTTTTTTTAAGGAGAATAAAAACAAAATAAAACGAAGTGAAACACAACCAAGCAGATCAGAACAGAACAATGCAAGCAATACAGCTCTTCAAAACATGACAGGAAATTAACAATGGCTACCCTAGTGTCTCTTGTTTTCTTCAAAATGGTTGTTCATACATTCACACACAATAAACTCAAGCAAAACAAAATAATATAAAACCAGTTAAAACAAGAGAGTGAAAGCATTACAGGCCTTCAAATCAGACAATAAGAAATCAACAATGGCTACCTTAATGTCCTGTGTTTTCTTCAAAAAAGCTGATCATATCTTCTCACATATTGCAATCAAGTAGTAGAAAACAGACTTAAACCAATCAAATCAAAGAATAAAAGCATTATTGCACTTCAGATCCCGAAGATACGAAATCAGCTATGGCTACCATAATGTCTCATTTTCTTCAATGTAGCCGTTCCTATTTTGATATTTAATAAAATCTGCTCTTGTAAACTCATTAGTAGTTCTAAGCATGTATAAGCGTATACTTGCACATCTATCCTTTCTGTGCTAGAGGCAATAGCAGTACAAAGCACAAGAAAAAGAAAAAATAATAAAGACAGATAAATAACAGTAATAAAGAGCCCAAAACAATAACAATATAGGCTTTCTAAGCTAGGTGATGGCAAGATACCAAAGGTTGTTATTTCGTATAGTTGTCTTCCAGAGTTGCTCAGTTTACCAGGTATAGGCATACAGAATTGGTCTGGTCCTATGAATGTTAACTGTTTTTTTTTCTAAGAACTAATAAAATTAGTAGTACAATCATCTTATCTATCTTAAGTGTGTGTGTATATGTATATGTATATATATATATATACATATATATACACATATATACTAATTTATATCTTTTCTTTTCCCTTCCTCCTTTTCTCTGAATGTTTTATCCTTTTGAAGTTTCTTACCCTTTCCCTGTATTTATCTGGGATTTTGTATCTTATTGAGATTTTGTATCTTATTTGTATCTTTCAGTTTCTTATGCTAGGGAGATGATACAGTGTTTACACATGTGAGTTTGATTTATTTCACTTATGAGTTGATTCAATTTTCTATTTCCAGGTTTTGCAATCAAGATCAAAGAACTAGCCAGGGGCAACACACCACTCCGGACCCCTTCTGTCTCTCTCTCAGACAGAAGCTTTCTTTCTCTCAATAAATATATCCTGCTCATAACCTCCATTGTTCCTAAAATTCATTCTTCAATTTTAGAGAGTACGAACTCATACAGAACATCTAGTAGTTGGGAGTTTCATTCCCCTATATCATTTGGAGGTCTTCCACTGAGATTGTTGGACAGAGACTTAGAGCTGTACACCCGTCCAAGATGAAACTGTCTGGTATCTATCGAGGGCCTTTAGATAGACCCTCTGTAGAATATCTCTGACTGCCAATCAACAACTACGACCCCTTTCAGCTTGAAGAAGCCAGATCAGTCATCACCCATTTCTCCCTCACAGCAGTTCGGGATACTTCTTCAGAGGGGGGAATGATACAGGAAATATTATAGGCAGTCAGACAGGGCCAGGCCCTCGAGAAAGTAGACACAGAAGACCAGACATCTTGTGACCTTGAAGGAGACAGACACCTCCTGCTATAAGCCAGATCTCAAGACAAGGCAAAACAAATACAACCACACCCTAAGTAGAAACATCAGGGATTGAGACATTCTAAATAGGTATGGAACACCTTGACCATCCCAATCCCCTATAGGAAGAGTCACTGATCCTTAAGAATCCTCACTTGCTACATGACTCGCTTCCCTATTCGTCCCTGATCTGGTCAACTTTACCTGAACAGTTAACCTTACTGGTTGACCATTGTTCTGTCCCACCTCATGCCTGTTTGCCTTGAGAGTTCCCAGGTTTTTCCCATCTTGGACCCATCTAACCTCATGATTTTACTCTATAAAAGTCTCTCAAAAAGCCAAAATCTTTGACAACCCACTTGGGACCCCTTCTGTCTCTCTCTCAGACAGAAGCTTTCTTTTTCTCAATAAATATATCCTGCTCACAAAGAACTAGCCAGGTATGGTGGTGCACACCCATAATCTCAGCACTTAGGAGGCTGAGGCAGGAAGACTGCCATGAGTTCAAGGCCAGCTTGGGCTACATACTGAGTTCAAGGTCAGCCTGAACTGTGTAGCAAGACTGTCTCAAAACAACAACAACAACAACAACAACAACAAAAAGATCAAAGAACTAAAGATAAAATAAAACTATAATCCTGTAGAGTACAACAGGATGTGTCTCCAGGAGCTTATAATTTCACAAATATAATCTAATTTTTATTTGATGAGGATCTGTTATGGCCCAGCACAGTGCTAAAGACAGAGAAAACAAAAAGATAAGCAGGAAAGCTGCTGCCCCCGCCATGTACAGAGGAACTCGTGTGTGTTCCCAAACTAAGAGCAACCAACCTCAACCCCCAAGTAAGCGTTTTCATTTTTTGTTTTTTAGAGGCAGGGCAGGTTTTGTCATCCATATGTTAAAGCTGTATAGTTCATACATGGCTCAGCTGACCTTGAGCTCACTATGCAGCCCAGGCTGGTCTCAGTCACAGCATCCTCCTGCCTCAATTCCTGACTTCTGGGATTACTGGCTTGCTATACCATGTCCAGTTTCCCAAAGAGAGAATTTTTATAAACGATAGCAGTTGTATATATGTATTTCAGAAAATACGTTTTTACAACCTTGTAAGCAAAGTTACTAGTCCTTAGTTTTCATTTAAAGGAAAATCTATATATGTACACTAACCACCACTTCTAGCCTTGGGAAAGATGAACACCAATGCAGATAAAATTTGATAAAGTACCTAACATATAATACATTTATCTTCAACTCATTAATGCATTAATAATACATTTTAAAAAATAGAAATACAGCCAGGCATTTAGCTCAGCAGCTCAAGCACTAGCCTGGTAAGCACAATGAGGTCACGAGTTCTATCCCTTGTTAAAAAAAAAAAAACTTAGGATAAATAAAGTACATACAGACACACAAACACACAAAGAGAAGTATTATTTGGCTTTAAAAAGGAAGGCAATTCCAACATATGCCACAATACGGACAATTCTGGAAACATTATGCTAAGTGAAATAAATAAGACATAAAAGGACAAATGTAAAATTCCACTCTATTTGGTCAGCAGAGCAATCAGATTCACAGTCCCAGACAAGGAGCTGAAGAAGAGGGAAAACAGCAGTTTGGGGTGAATGGACATAGTCCCTCAGTTTGGGAAGCGAGAAAATTTCTGGAGACCAGTGATGGTAAAGGTTGTACAACATGAATGTGCTTAATGCCACTGAACCACACACTTGAAAAAACTGTAATATATATTTTACCACAGTGCAAAAATCCAAGTACTTGGATATTATCCATTAATAATGCTAATAGTGAGACACTGCAAACCAACTGCTAGCAGTTAGATTTTCTAACTCATCCTGAAGTATTCTGAGTTCGTATGTAAAATGAAACCTTAGCAATTATTCACATAGGCAGTGTGCTTGTACTCTCTTTTGAAAGAAGCAAATCAAAACCTTATATAAGTAACATGTACTTACCTCCGCTTGCATACTCCATGATTAAGTAGAGTGTCTTTTCAGTTTCAATGACTTCAAACAACTTCACTAGGGAAGAGGATATAAGAGAAAAACAAATCTGTGTGTGTACAAACCATGCACATATAAACTCTTCCTGTCAAAGATTTTAATACCTGGCCCTCTAAAAAGTGCCTGTAGGATTTTTTTTTTCCTTTTTGAAACTGTCTCACTACATAGTACAGGCTACCTTTGAACTTCTTACGCAGCCTCAGCTGACCTCACATTTGCAACCTTCCTCCCTCAGCCTCCTGAGTGCAGGGATTACAGGTGCACCACCCACATCTGACTTAAGGAATTCTTATTATATATTACAAAGAAAAGGTTTTATAAAAGTAAAAAAAAAATCTATAAAAATAAAGATTGGGCTGGAGATATAGCTCAGTGGCACAGTGCCTGCCTTGTAGCACAAGGTGCTGAGTGATTCCCAGTATCAAAAATAAAAAAAAAAAAGATCATTTCTGGATGTCCAAGCACTTTCAGCAGTACCCTTGCCACTATCCATGACGGTGTCTGTGCTAGCTCATTGCTCTCCTAGAGGCTCACCTCATGCCTCACTGCCCAGCCCCGGGGCAGCCAGGGCTACTCTACCTGCAAGTGTGCTCCTGTTTACCTGACACCATGGCCTGAGTAAGTGATTCCATCCAAAACCTTTGTGGCATAGGGTACCTATCACAAATTTCAAAGAACAAGGTTCCTTTGTTACTATTCCAAGGCTAGAAATGTAAAGAGTAGTAGGGATTATATGGCAATTAACTGAAGAAAGCTTTTCTTAAAGACTGATTTTTCAGGAGGTTAGTGTGATTTGGCTATACAGGTTCCTTATTACAGACAAAAATAATACTTTACTACTGGTAAGTTATAAAGCCTACATAATTGTGTGTGTGTGTATGTGTGTGTGTGTGTGTTTCTAAAGATATCTAGTCATCATTTTGTATATTTACTTTATTAATACTTCTTTAAAATTAAATTTACCCAAAAGAGAAGAGGTATGCTAGTCTATTTATTTATTTATTGTCTTTTTGAGACAAGGTCTCGCTATGCCCTTCAGGTTGACCTTGGGCTCACTTTGTAGCCCAGGCTGGTCTCGAACTCGTAAGACTCCTCCTCCTCCCTCAGCCTCCCGAGTGCTGGGATTACAGGAGTGCGCCACCACTCTAGGCTTCAACTAGTCCTTTTATTATAAATGATTTTCTGATGCTTTTGTATAGATTGAAGTACCTAACTAACAGAGTAATCAATAAATTTTTGTTGTTATTGTTGTTTTTGACACAGGGTCTCGCTTTGTAGTGCAGGCTGGCCTTGAACTCACTAGGTAGCCAGGCTGGCTTTGAACCTGAAGTGACCCTGCCCCTGACTCAGTCTCCTGAGTGCTGGGATTACAGGTGTGTGTCACTGTGCCCAGTTTACTCAATAATTGTTTGTTTTGGTTTTTGGTACCAGGTATCAAACTCATACCTTGTGCTTGCCAGGCAGGTGCTATGCCACTGAGTTATATCCCTGACCTAAATGTTTGATAAACTGATGAACAAACCTATCAGACAATTGCTTAGACTCTGACAGGTTCACATTATCAGGAAAAACCATTTAAGAAAATTAAGGTGTGTTGTAAATAAGCAACATAAAAATGATGTCCTCCTTATATTCCAATGTAAATTTTGACTCTTCTGGGGCAATTATTTCAATGCAATGGGAATTTTTGGTTTTATTTTGGGGACAGGATCTTATAGTCCAGGCTGACTTCAAACTTACACCTCCAGCCTCAGGCTCCAAAGTGCTAGAATCACATATGTAAACCAAACTTTCAAGAGAAACTTTTGAAAATTTCTATTATCAAAGATATGTCACTTAGTAAGCAGATAATGCTAGTTAGGGTATAATTTAAGACATTAAAGATAAGATAAGTTAATTTATTATCAGTTCTAGGCATAAGAATAATGATAATAATAATAAATTAGTTTTAAGCAAAGTATTTTTGGGGGGAAAGTTGGAATTTGAAATCCAGAGTTGGCTGGCTAACCTCAAAGGGTTAAAATAAGGACTAAAGAATGAGCATTTTTTCACATTTTAATTAATACTGCAGATACCAGGATGATCACCTGGCAGCATCCTTCTGTCTGCAGCTGTCTTGATGAAACAGGGCATAACCCTTTTGTTCAGGTATATAGTCACACTTAAGAAACTCTGTGTAAATGTTTTTTCCTTCCAGTGGTTTCATGTTATGCTTATGCTTGAAGAATTTTTCATAGGCCATGGTTAACACTAAACATCACCCCTCTCGTTAACTCTTTTTCTTTTTCTTAGTTCATCTTTCTTACTCTCTTATTCTTTTTTTTTTTGTGATAATGGTATGTATGTACGTATGTATGTATGTATGTATGTATTTATTTATTGGTACCAGGGATCAAACTCACGACCTCACACTTGCCAGGCAGGTGCTTGTGCCACTGGGCTAAATCCCTACCCATCTCATTAACTCTTGAAATAATATTTTTAGCTGTAGGAGCTGTTACTATAGAAACAAGGAATTATATTATTTAAGAGTTAAATTATGACCTATGTGGAATCAAAAGTTTTACTGACACACACACGCACACACACACACACACACGGTCAATGTCGAACCACTCACATATGTCTCTGTCTCTGTCTCTCTCTCAGATCAAACTCACAACCTCACACCTGCCAGGCAGGTGCTTATGCTGCTGAGCTAAATCCCCGGCACAACTGACATATTTCATCTGGCTCCTACAATTACCATGCAGACAGGACCATGCCCCTTCCTCATTTTTAAACACCTGGCACACAGCAGATGTGGGCACTTACACCACTGAGCTAAACCTCCAGCCCCAATTTTATCCTTTCTAGGTACAAGTGAAATACAACTGTTTGTTTGTTTTGTTTTGCTTTTTGAGGCAGGGCCTCAGTATATTGTTCAGGCTGGCTTTAAAGTCACTATGTAGTCCAGGCTGGTCCCAAATTCAAGGCGATCCTCCTGCCTCGGCCTCCCAAGTGCTGGGATTAATTACATTTTCTAACAACACATGAAAAATTAGAAAATTACATTTCTACTGAAATACAGCTTTAAGTTCAAGCGGTTAATATCTAAGCTTTTAATTTGTCTCTAGTAATTTTGAAAAGCTACCACAAATAATAACAACTTGTATATGCATTCTATTGAAAGTGTACCTAGCTAGGCTGAGGAGAGGGAGTCTCTTTTTATCATTTCAGGAATATAATATGTTTAACTTTATGACATACTTTCAAGAACACATTTCAACCCAGAAGTATTTAAGAAAGCAGAAAGTACCTATGTTTGGATGATTTAAAATCTTCATTATTCTTACTTCTCTGAAGAGCTAAAAAAAACAAAACAAAAAACAAAAGGAAAAGGAAAAGCAAAAGACAGTCTCCCAATACAAGTTATTAAACATCATACTCCATTGTTGCAATACAAATTTAAATTTTCTCTTAGATAACTGATTCTTACAAATGTTTTCATTCCGTATCTCTGACTCATGTAGTCTGAAGTAGGTTTATAACCTATTACCAAACAGTACTCCTAAATATTTCCATTCATGAAGACAGTAGTGATCCCAAGTGGGACAGTGCAACATTTTAAATTTTATTTTGTTATCTTGAAAAGATGACATTAGTCTTGGGCAAGAACAGTTTGTAATTAGACAGTCTGATCCAGCGGCTACCCAGGGTTCCAATTCTGTGAATTAAAATGTATACAGTCCTGATAAACTGCCTCATGGGCATATTAAACTGACTGTTACAAATGATTCTAGGACAAGATCTTGAACAAAACCAAACGGAGAAATTCTCACTGGGGAATATGGGTGACTTCGCACGGGGGCTGTAATAATGACCTTGATGAACTGTGAGAACGAACAGGTAGAAGCCCTTAGCACCCCCCTCCCACCACGCATGTGTCCCACTGACTCTGACCCAGTGAGACCGGCGGCCAGGGACAGGTGGCTCTGGGAAGGCTGTGACAATACTCCTAGAAGGCAGAAGGCAGGGACATGGAACCAGCGAATAGCCTTTCCTGTGTGAAACAGGCTCATTTCTAGAGGCAGAAGCACTTTTATCCCCAATATAAATAGCCTATTTCTTATTGTGACCATTCCCGCATTTTATATTCTGAGATGAGAAGACAGCCACCCACATATCTGACAAGCAGTCAGCTTTGAGTCTTTTTTAGCTTCCTTCTATTAGGCTAAGATGGGACTCCTTTACAGTTGTATTTGTAGCTATAATCTGGGGCTACCAATTGCGCCCACGGTGGCTAAGTTAGAAGGGTTCCAAGGTGGACACCAGACTAACACAGCTCACACCCAAGCCTGCCCAGGGCGTCCACCCTACTGCAGGTGCCCTCTCAGTCTGGTTATTAGGACTCGCTTGCTTCTTCCAAGTCTCTTCAAGCCTCAGGCAAATTCTTGGGAATTGTCTGGTAGGTCTCCTTTGCTTTATATCAGAGCCGTCTGTCCACTTCTTCCCTAGAGGG